>JAODAL010035728.1:0-42599 GCA_025379985.1 Phyllomedusa bahiana
TATACATGCTTTGCCTTTGTATCATTTTTAAAAAATTTATGAAATATCTTTCTATTTTATGTAATCACTGAATTATTCGCATAAGTTTATAAAGCATTTGATGTTGCCTTCTTTAAAGCTGTATCCGACCCCTTAAAATGGTTGGCAAAACCCATGGTTAGATCATTTGTTACAACCCTTCATTTCCGAGCTTCCAGGTTAATTATGCGACACAACATACAGTCAAAATGTTGGAAGATATAAAATGGGAGTCTAATTATTTTTGGCTGTCCTGTGATGTTATCAGCCTCTATCCCTCGATTCCCCATCAGTTTGCTTTGGAGTGCCTGAAAGAATTCTTGTTCCAGTATAGTACATATACACTAGAGACTAAGGAATTATGGCAGTGGAATTTCTTCTGTCACATAATTTGTTCTCCTTTGACCGGAGTTTCTACTTACAACAATATGGTGCTTCTTTGGGAGCTCAATTTTACTTTCCCTAGAAAATATTTTCATGGGTATATGGGAAGACAATTCTTTTTTTATTCAGAAACCAATGTTTTTGCCTCCCATAGTGGAGGTGGTATGGTTGTTACATAGACGACCTGCTATTGATATGGGAGGGCCCAGAAAAGGAGATACCAGGTTTCATCAGTTACATACATTAAAATTATATGAATTTACAATTTAGATATCACTTTTCAAATGATATAATAAACTTTCTGGATATCACATTGCAGGGCAGGTTTGATAAAATTGCTTTTTCACCATTCTCTAAACCAACATCTAAAAATACCTTTCTTCTAGCTTCATCATGCCATCCTAAACATGTGGTACATAATGTTCCAGTAGGGGAACTTATTCATACCAAAAGAAATTGTACTGACCCTGTTGAAGATTTAACATGTCAGGATGTTGTTTGTGACAAATTAAAGAAACGAGGACATACTCTGGCTATCTTCAATACAGAACAAAGTGAAGAGTATACAGCATGCTCAGCTCATTCAGGACACTCCTAAGCTATCTGATAATAAGAGTCGAAGCTTTTTCAACCGCATACAGTCCACAATATAAAAAAATAACATGTATTATAAAAAGAACACCAATTTTGTATACTCATCAAAATATGTCAAATATACTGTAGGGAGGAGTAAGGTTTGTCTCCTAAAAAGCACCTACAATCGGATCAATAAAGTCTATTCTTAAAGGGGTTTTGCCACAAAGTGAGTTCCTTACCTCTTATCTGCTCAGGAGAGACGATAAACAAAGCAGGCTGAGTCATGAACGGCTGAAGGGGTTAGAGGGAGGGGGGTGAGCAGAGAGTGAAGAATAAGGGAGCGTCTGCAATGTTTACTCAAAAAAATTACATTACAACCATGGATTTCCCTATACAGCAGACAGCCTCATACACTGCATTTTCTCCCCACCCCCCTTGCAAGCTCCTTCATGTTTCTGTCATTGGGATAAGAAGGGCAAACACGAAAGGGCACGGCCAGATCACTCCTGTCAGTGTCCTGGTCGTGTCTATTGTAAACTTTCAGGAAACTAAGGGGGACTGAGCAATGCTGTAGCTCTCACAGGCTTCACTTTTTGTAATCACATGTATTTAGAAGAGTGATTAAATACCCATTTTGGAGTATCCCACGTCAACATTACATCGTGGCAAAACCCCTTTAAGCGAGAAGGAACCCAATAATCAAACCTGGCTGTCAATGACTGGCTTTCACTGATGTGTCCACTCAGTGTAGGTAAATACTTTGTGACATACGTTTGTAAATGTATCTAAGCTAATACTTTTACGCCCTGAAACGTCGCAGCTGGTCACTCCAACTTGGAGAGAGGACATATTATGAGCTCCGCTCCACTGATGTTACTCAGTTAAGGTAAGCCATAACCCTAGTGTTCCTCAGGTTACTATGCTCTGTGGCTTCACATTAGGATTCTCCCACTTTCCTTCTTGATCAACAACCATCTTATTTTGAGATTTGTGTTTGTTTATTCGAATTTTTATTTTCCTAGATGTTTGTCCAACATACGGTTTTCCACACGGACATTTTAACATGTAAATAACTTTCTCCGTATTGCATGTGTAATAATCTTTCATTTTTATTTGATATCCTTTTGTTGGATGATTGATTACATCACCTTTTATAACCCCACTACAGTTCTGGCATGATAAACACGGGTGTATACCTACTTTTTTAGTTTTTAACAATTGTTGTCTACTCAACTGTTAAAAAACTACATGTGTTATTACATGTGTAATAATGAAAGATTATTACACATGTGATACGGAGAAAGTTATTTACATGTTAAAATGTCCGTGTGGAAAACCATATGTTGGACAAACATCTAGGAAAATAAAAATTAGAATAAACGAACACAAATCTCAAATAAGGTTATACAAAAATAAGATGATGAGCGGAATAATTAAAAAGATAAGGAATGAGAAGGAGGATAGCGATAAAACAAAAAAATATGGAGAAACAACTGTTGTGCGTCACTTCTTTGAAAATCAGCACAATGGGGCAGATTTATCAGGGCAGTTGCACCACATTTATGGCTCAATTTGTGCCAAAAACAGCTTTTTGCCACATTTACTATGTGGTTTAGACAGTTTCAGGCGCTTCTGCGCCTCGTCCGACAAGGGGGGGGGGGCGTGGCTTCATAAAAGGGTGTGGTTTCTTGGAAAGGGGCGTGGCTTAAATGCGACCAAATTCTGCCGTGAAAGTAAGCCAACTTAAAGATGGTACAAACTTAGACTAGACAGTTCTAACCTGCACCAGATTTATCAACACTATGATAAAAATGGCGCATTGTAAGACTGTCTAGTCTTACTTTACACTGTCTAAAAGTAAGACACTATTGATAAATCTGCCCCAATGTATGTGAGCTTAGATGGTGCATACTAGAAGTGGTTGAAGGGGAGAGTGTGGAGCATGTTCACACACGTCTGCTTCAAAGGGAGGTGTACCGGATTAACCGCTTAGAGTCCTTGGTCCCAAAGGGATTAAAAGAAGAATGCAGGTGGAGTGTGTTCCTGTTAACCCGGCTCGTAGAGAAAGGGTTAAGAGAGGTGCTTAGTAATACAATAAGTTTAAACAAAATATAACATAGTGGAATAGAGAGAGAACGTCCATATTCGTTTATGCTAGCACCATACTTACCCCCAGTGTTGTTTTCAAAGCTTTTATTATGTCTTGACGTTCAGATGTATATAAATATGTAGTACTGACGCTGTCTCATGATGCTTGACAAAGGGGGCGTTCTCCCGAAACGTAGCAGGTGGAACGAGCCGGAGGTCAATGCAGTAGACACGCTTGAAGCTAAAGCGTACCTAAAGCGTGACAAATTGAAACCAGGAAAACTGGACTGAGGTCATTTTCCTGTGACGGTTACTGTTTGTATATACATCCTTGAAATATTGCATTTCGTATCGAATCAAGAATACTTTAGATATTAAAATTTATTAACATTGGATACTTAAACAGTAGAAAGTCTCTATGCGGCACACATGTATTCTGGTTGTTACCAGTTAAGGACATTTATGTTTGGAAAATTTCCATTTTGAGACTTTTGGAACAACAAACCACAGGTTATGTAAACCTTGCGATATTTCATAAAATTGCTTTAGCGAGACCAAGAACTGTTATTATAGGGCTATGGAGCATTATACACCAGTTGCATTTGAAAGAAGCTAAAATGCTCTTTACTTAAACGACCAGAGATTTTATACATGAGAGTGTTCGTTGAGGGTTGGGACTCCCTAATCCAGCTGTGAACCTGTGGTTTTATTACATGAAAAAGGTACATGAGTTTGTTGAATGGATGCTGGATTATGCATTTTCTTTTGGATTTCAAGTATCCGTCAGCTGAAAGCATCGTGAATCAACAGGCAGTCCCAAACAAGTGTGGGTGAGCTGAAAATCACATTTTACTGTTGCATTGGGACACATGAAACTGTTTTTATCGATAAAAGACTTATTATACAGCGACTGGAGCGAGTTTACAGCACAAGCCAACATAGTGGACTAAACAACTCTTAACAGCAGCAGTTTGCCTGGAGAACCTGCTAACTGCGGAACCTAACTGGAAATGTGGCGTTGACGCCAAATTGAGTGGCATGAAAGCCTGCCAAAAGATTATAACATGGCAAAAGAGTGGCATCCCGGCAAGCACTAGACGGTGGGTATAGCCAATCAGGGGAATGGGTTCAACAGCAGCCAAGCGACCTCCCACCGACCTTCCTGCCACTGTCGACACCACTTAGCCATGACTGGACAAATGCTGTGCTCAGGAGCTCCTTACATCTGTATGCCGTACAATCCTCAATAATGAAGCCAAAGCCAGACAGTTTATGGAACTCATGGTGTGTCCTTTCTGTCCAGTTGTAAAAGACCCAGTCTCCTTCAAAAGTCCGGTCATAAACAAAGTCAGTGGCCTCTCTCCAGCTCCCACTGCTATTAGGTATTGAAGCAACCTTTCAGGTCAGATCCTGTGCATAAGGGTAAGCCTCCAGCACCCAGGGTGGTAATGACTGGTGGAGACTCTTCTGGGCTGGCTGGGGGCCTTTCTGGGCTGGCTGGGGGCAGTAAGGTAAGCTTCACAAAAGCACTTGGGCTCTTAAGCCGCAAGAGTCATCCAGCTAGATGACCCCCCCCCAACCTCCCTCTTAGACGAAAATTGGGAGGAAGAGTATGAGACCCCAGCAGTGGCTGTCAGCCCCAGCGTCACGCTTCTAAACATCAGCATGTCACATTGACCTTGCATCATCCACTACTTCATTCGGAGCTGCTCCTGTTACAGCCGCTGCTCAAGCATCTGCCAGGGTTTTGCCTGCAGCAATAGGGGGAAGCCCTGTAGACCCATCTCTGCACATCTTCCATAATGTGCCTATATGGATGATTAGTACCAGGACTTGATGACTGAACTAATCAGGCCCCTGCTGCAATAACTGTGACACTCCCCAGGTCAGGGCTCCAAGCCCATGTTGAGTCCATGTTGGACATTTATTTTTAAAATGTTTCCCATTGGGGCGGGTTTTCAAAACGGCCCTTTAAAAAAGTTGTTTTTTTGTTATTAAGGGGAAAAGAATCCTGAGGGCTGAGCAAACCTCATTTTATTTATGTGCATTCATTCTTCATTCAAATTTGGGGGCTGATAGACCTTTAAATTTTATCATGCTTGCTAAAGAGCTGCATGGACATTGTCCAAGTTAATCCATTCTTTTCTCCAAAGTTCATATGCCAAAGACTTTCAGACATTTCCTTTATATATAGTGTTGAGCGATTGCGTTGGCTATCGAGATCGATCGATAGTCGATAGTCGGTCGCTATCGATAAGGTTTTTCGATATGACATCGATTATCGCGATGACCTTTAAAAGTCATGGGAAGCAACAACCCCTTCATTATTAAACCCAAAAAAGGGCGGAGAAGCTAAAAATTTAAACATCCACAACCAAATGGATACTCTACATTTTTAGGCAACACCTTAGTAAAAAAATTCACAAAAAAAAATCACAGACCTTTTACTATCCCTGTCTTGTACCACAGCCTGACCCTTAAACCGCATCACCCACAAATTAAAAAGTGCCAAAAGGGCAGAAGATTTAACCCATAGTTACTTGAACTGACATTGAATACCCCCTTTCCTAACGCGCATACCCCCAAAACCTGCATGACCCCCACATTTAAAAATCCGAAAAAGGAGTCTTTAAACCCACCTTTTTTTAAGTTCACGGGGACATTGCCCCAACCTGTCCCCCTGGGCCACAGCATAGCCCCAAACCCCTGCATACCCCCCATTTAAAAAGTGGGCCCCCCCCAAAAAAAAAAAAGGAAAAGTCATTTCAACCCCACCATTTTAAGTTAAAACCCCTGGACATTGACTTACCCCTGCCTGGCCCGCACATGACCATTAAACCTGCTGACCCCCAATTAAAAAGTCCCGGGAAAAGGAGCGTTATTCTGATTTGTTATGTTTTCGTATAATACAGTTTTTTTTGCACCTTTAAATTCCCCTGTGGACATAAAATTTGCTTTTTTAAAAGTTTTACTAGATTTTTGCTCAATGAAAAAATTGTGGGTTGCAAAAGTCAAAAAACACTAACTTATGTTTTGGTATAAAAAACGTTTTTTTTGCACCTTTTCAATTCCCCCTGTGGTAATAAAATTTTGCTGTTTTAAAGATTTACGTAATCTGCTCAATGAACAGTGCTGGGGGTGCAAAAGTCAAAAAACACGAAACTGTTATGTTTGAATAATAAACGTTTTTTTTTGCCCCTTTTAAATTCACCGGGGGTGAATAAGAATTGCTGTTTTAAGATTTACTAATGCGCGCAATGAACATGCGGGGCGCAAATCAAAAAACACGAACTGTGATTTTTTTTACGATACCCGGTATTTTTTGGGAACAAACAACCCGGCTGACTACAAGATTTCTGGTTTTTAATTTAATGCAAAGGTGGGGTTACAACAGCACAGGTGTAATGGGTAAAAAATTTAAACCATCTGAAATGTTACTGATAATAAAAGTAAATTTTTTCAGCTAACAAAGAGACCTGCAGTTACTAAAAGATGTTTACCAATATAAGTTCAACTCCCAATAACCAGGGAAAAATTTCATAGCAAAATGTTTTAAAAATAAAGAAATTCCACTACCTGTCTACACTAAATCTTGGTGAACTTTATCCTGTTTTATTTATAGATAGAGTTGTCGTGTTTGCCCCCAGGCCCCCCCCCCCCCCCCCCTCCCACCGCCGTGAAATTTTTCAGCGGGAGATGCTGCTTTAAAATTCTCTACTAACTAAAAAAAATGTTCAAATCTCTAATCTAACTAAATTGGAAGGTCACGCTAATATAGAGGTTTTTTCTGTGCAGAAATGACAAAAACGCTGAGCTGTTTGGGCCCCAGGCAACGCAGGGCCCATCCCTATGAGACCTTTAAGACACTGAGGGTGAAACAGAAACGCTTTTCTATGTAAAACGAGTCATGTGTTTTTTTTTAGCCAATCGCAACCCCTACACATTCCATCATGAGTCGCAACCATCTCACCCCGCTCAATTTTGTAAACTATTTCTGGCCGCCAAAATTACAGGAAGCGCCGAAAAGGCGCGATCTTAAAAGATGATGCACAATTTTAACCTTAATTATCGCATGATCTGAATTTCGACACCCAAAAAAACCTTTCCGATTTCAACTTTGTCGATAAAAATCGCTCAACACTATTTATATATTCTCCTCTACCTGCTAAGAAAAAGTGGACATTAAGGCTGCATCTAACATGGCAAAGCACAAATACCGGCAGATTCGATTAGAAAATGACCATATTTTTACAGCATTTTAGATTTTTAACCTTATTTTTGCATGTTTTTATAGCATTTTAAAGGTTCAAACCCGCCCATGAATGATTAGAACATTTTCCGTCAGAAATCCAGCAGAAGAATGTTCAGGTTCCAAGTTTTCTGCAACATTGTCAGTTTAGAGATTAAACCTGAACAAATCTGAGCTGTGTAGGGTACAGGTCATATTTTCTTTTGATGTCTATGGGAATGGTTAACAGTCAGTTTTCAAAAGGTTTCAAAATCCGAAAACTGTGTTAAAAAATGACTATAATTCCATGTTATTAACTGTTTTAAAAATTTTTAAAAAAAGGGCAAGCCTGATGAAACCTTTATATTGTTGGCTGTTTTGTACCATATTTCACTAGGTTATTTGTGCTACCTTGGTATTTGTAACAAATTGTTTATATATGCCCTCTGGCCTTTTCATTTACCCTTGGTTACCCCCTTGGAACATAGGATGGGTTTTTTAAATTTTTAAAAAGGGGATAGTAATGTACACTATTAAACTGATTTGGGTCCAAATTGTAAGCTATGGGAAACCATTTTTTTTTCTGTGTGCAGTATAAATTGTACAAATTGTGGTATAAAAATCCAAGTCAGAGCTGGGCCATGACCACAGATTAAAGACCGAAAAGCTTGAAGCAAGAAGTGGTTGCATAGGTGACTGAGTGTGGCTAGATTTTATATACCCTGTTTCCCCCGAAAATAAGAGAGTGTCTTATATTAATTTTTGTTCCTAAAGACGCGCTAGGTCTTATTTTCTGGGGATGTCTTATTTTTCCATGAACAAGAATTCACATTTAGGGCGACATGCATGAATCTCGGCGCGTCGGAGCGCACATTTTCGAGCACTCGAACGTGAAAGCTGCGCCTCATGTATGTCTGCGCCCGAGGTGCGCTCATACATGCGGTGTAAAGTCCACCGTGCCTCGCCAGTGTGTGAGGCGCAGTGCGGGACTTAGGCGCAGAAGGACTGCGCCTAACATGTATTCCGATTCGAGACAGGCTGGAAATGAGCGAGAAATCATTAAACATGTTAGTGAAGAGCAAAAAGAGTTGTCTTTCAAATGAATGAATGAATAAAGTGAAAAATCAAAGCTGTCTAAAAGTGATTAAATGTATTGAAAAAGTTGATCATTTAAAATTAAAGGGAAAATATATAAGATCGCTCAAGAAATAAATCTCAGCTCTCAGCGCCGTGCGGCATGGAGTATGATTCCAAAAAAATCATTTTTATTAGGTGTAAAACATTAACTGAAAAAGAGCTGAAACCTTCTGAAAAAATACCTAAATAAAATCACTAACAAAAAATCAGTAACGGCGCAACATCAAGAATTTGGATATTGAAAATTGCCGGGAAATACAGTAATTCAAATTCTGTAAGCTCTTCTCATTGGTCTGCAGAAACCAGCCAATCAGAATAGGAGCGAAAATGACCTATTATAAGCTATGGAGAAGTATTGACCAATCAAATGAAAAGGCGGGACAGTTCAAAATACAGTAAAAATGGCAGAAAAGAGCTGATTGGTTGAGCTAGCTGGGGCTTGGCTATGCCGGCCAATCAGAGCGCGAGCTACTTTGTTCCATTGTAATCTATGGAGAGATCGTGGCACTGAAATCTCGGCTCTCAGCTCCGTGAGGCCTCGAGTATGATGAAAAGAATCGTTTTTATTAGGTGTCAAATATTATCTAAAAAAGAGCTAAAACCTTCTAAAAACATACATCAATCAAATCACTAACATCGCGTTTGTCGCCGAGACCGGCGAAACATCAGGAATTGGGATATAGAAAATTGCCGGAAATACAGTAATTCAAATTTTGTAAGCGCTTCTCATTGGTCGGCATAAACCAACCAATCAGAATAGGAGCGACAGTGAACCATTATAACCTATGGAGTAGTATTGACCAATCACATGAAAAGGCGGGACAGTTCAAAATACAGTAAAAAAGGCAGAAAAGAGCTGATTGGTTGAATTAGTGAGTAGTGTTGAGCGATTTTTATCGACAAAGTTGAAATCGGCAAGGTTTTTATGGTGATCGAAATTTTCAGATCATGCGATAATTAAGGTTAAAATCTGTGCATCATCTATTAAGATCGCGCCATTTTCGGCGCTTCCTGTCATTTTGGCGGCCAGCAAATCAGATTACAGAATAGAGCAGGGTGAGATGTGTGTGCGACGTCATGACTGGGATGTGTATGGTTGCGATTGGCTGGAAAAATCACATGACCTCGTTTTAACATAGAACAGCCCTTCCTGTTCAGCCTTAGTGTCTCTCAGCGTCTCATAGGGATAGGACCTGCGCTCTGCCTGTGGCCAAACAGCTCAGCGAAATTAGTCTATTTCTGCACAGAGAAACCTCTACTATTAGCTGTGATCCTTCCAATTTAGTTAGATTAGAGATTTGAAGATTTTATGTAGTTAGCTAGAGAATTTTAAAGCAGCATCTACCGCTGTAAAGTCATGGGGGGAGGCCCCGCGGGCGAACACAGACAAGCTCTATCTATAAAGAACACTGGATAAAGTTCACCAAGACTTAGTGTAGACATTGCACTGCAATATCTTTATTATTAACAGTTTGCTATTGAAATATTTCCTGGATATTGGGCAGCCTGAACTTATATTGGATACACATCATTTCTAGTAACTGCAGGACTCTTTGTTAGATGCAAAACTCCACTTTAATTATCAGTATACATTTCAGATAGGTGTTCATTTTCAATTTTACCCATTCACCTGTGTTGATATATCCACCTTGCAGTTAAATTACAATCCAGCAATCTTGTAGTCAGCACAGGTTGTTTGTTGCCAAAAATACCGTGTATTATACGAAAACATAAAAGATACGTGTTTTTTGACTTTTGCGCACCCAGCTTTGTTCATTGACGCAGGATCCACGTAAATCTTAAAACAGCAATTCTATAGTCACCACAGGTGAATTGAAAGGTGCAAAAAAATACCGTGTATTATACGAAAACATAACAGATACGTGTTTTTTGACTTTTGCGCACCCAGCTTTGTTCATTGATGCAGCATCCACGTAAATCTTAAAACAGCAATTCTATAGTCACCATAGGTGAATTGAAAGGTGCAAAAAATACCGTGTATTATACGAAAACATAACAGATGCGTGTTTTTTGACTTTTGCGCACCCAGCTTTGTTCATTGACGCAGCATCCACGTAAATCTTAAAACAGCAATTCTATAGTCACCATAGGTGAATTGAAAGGTGCAAATAATACCGTGTATTATATGAAAACATAACAGATACGTGTTTTTGCACTTTTGCCCAGTCCAGATTTGTTGATAGACACCTTGCAGTTAAATTTGAATCCAGCAATTTTGTTTTGATTAGAGGATTTGAGAATAGCTGTGATTTGCCGTCTTTTAATAAGAGACTTTCCAAAACTTTTCCCATACCTTCTCAAATTTTTATATTTTCTGAACATGGAGCGAAAGCAGGTGGTAAGCGAGAAAAGGGCGGGGGTAGCACATGGAGGTAGAGGTACGAGAAAAAGGTGCTCCTTCCAGTGCTGGCGACAACACGCATGCCAGCGGATCTCAGTTGCGGGGACCGTCAGGCCTGTCATGTGGGTCAGGGCCCTGTGAATCTAAGTAACGAACATCGTCGCCAATCTGTCCTTCAGTGGTAAATGCAACCTGCATCTAGCAGTCTTACCTCCTCCCAGTCACGGCCACAAATGTCGTCATCAGCATCATCAGCATCCGTCCAACATGAAGCAGCCCAAATGTCAACTCGTGTACCCACCACTGTGGAAATCCCTTGTCTGAAGACCTCTTGATGACAAAATGCGGTTGGGGTCAGAAGGTATGTTAAAAGATAAAGAGGATGATTTAGTCTGCTCTAACGCCCAGTTACTGATGCATCAGAGGGGGTGAAGGAACCGGTCAATCGCCAAAAACCCGGGCCCGGTCGGCAACGCCTTGCAGTGCCCCTTGCTTGTAGCCCGCAGCTTCTGTATGCAGAAAGTCAGGACGACCAAGTCACCTGTGTTGATGATGATGATGATGACGACATTGCGGATCCTCCTGGTCTTTTCCGCAGAATTTGCTTGCGAGCGTTTTCATCAGTGGACGAGGAGGAAGACGATGGGTAGTGTCAATACGGTCCCGCCACAAAAAGGGAGAGGGCGGTCGCAGAAGTCCGCTGATATGATTCCGCCAGCCACGGTCGCGCAAACCCCCGCTCCTCGTTATCGCCGTCAAAAAGGGTCCAGGACCTCAACCTGGGCCTTCTTTGAGCAAGCCTCTGATTCACCCAGCGATGTCATATGCCGCATTTGCGTAAACGCATAAGTAGAGGCAAAACCTTTAAAGTGGTTAACCACCACCAACATGTCTAGTATATGCAGCGATGCATGGTTGAAAATGGAGGGAACACTTTGGCCAAAAAAGGCCGGGACCGACCCGGGCTTCCAACCACTTGTCAACCCTCTGTCTCCGCCTCCTCCTCCTCCGCCACCACAAGCTTTCCCTCAGCTGCCCATGTCTCTCAGAGTCATGATCAGGGATCAGCCTCCGCTTCAGCCCTCCAAACCGTCGCCCGGTACCACCGGGCACACCAGAGACCCATCCTACCCCTTCTCCTTCCACCAGTTTGATGACCTGAACGCCGTACAGCGGCCAGTCTAGCAGCCAGCCTTTAACCCAAACCATCCCAAAGCCAAAAGCCTGAATGTCGGCATTGCCAGGCTGTTGGCCTTGGAAATGTTGCCTTTCCGTCTGGTGGACACAGATGGGTTCCGCCACGTCATGGCCCTGCCTGCCCCCAATACCAGATGCCGAGCAGGCATTTCTTTGCCAGAAAAGCCGTCCCTGCCCTGGCCCAGCCACGTGTCATCTAAAATTTCAAGCGCGTTGTCTGCATCTGTGTCCGGAAAAGCCCATCTCACCACCGACAATGGATAGTAAGCACGGCCAAGGCCGCTGTATCTCTGTGACAGCTCACTGGGTGAGCTGGATGGATGTCTCTGGAGGTGACGGTGGCTCTCAGGTTTGGCGCACGCTCTTCAAAACCGCAGGGATGGTGCAGGGCTCTTTCCCCAAGGTCCTCTGGTGGCATCACGTGCCGAGACACCAGGCCGTGTTGAAATTAATCTGCCTTGGAGACCGTCCACACCAGGTCCAGGAGGTGGACGGCTCTCCGCAACGAGATCCGAGCGCTGGCTTGGTGACAAGAACCTTGTGCCGGGCAAGGTGGTGTGCGATAATGGGCGAAATCTGCTGGCCCCCCTTAAGATCGGTAGGCTGGAGCACATCCCTTGCCTGGCACATGTCATGAACCTTGTCGTCCAGAAATTTGTCGTCCAGAGATACCCGGATCTGGACTGCCTGCTGAGAAGGCTCGAGGTCTGAGTTGCACTTCCGCCGTTCGCGCCTGCTTAAATCCCGCCTGGTTGCGTTCCCAGCGGTCAGCTCGGCCTCCCCGTCAACCCGTCTCATTGTTGACGTGGCAACACGCTGGAATTCCACCTCCACATGTCCAGCGATTGTGGGAGCAGCGCAATGCATTCGCAGTACGAAGTGACACATGGCCTGACAAGCAGCGGTGGGACCTCGGGTGTTGAGCCACCGAGAGTGGAGGCAGGGTGAAAGAGCACTGCACCATCCTTGCCAGTTTTGAAGAAGCCACCAAAATGGTCAGTGGGACGATGCCCTTGTCAGCAGGACTTGTGGTGATCTTAGTTTCTGGAACGATCGTTGGACACTCTGAAACATCAGGTCCCGCCAGCGAAGGAGGAGGAGACGGACACAGATGCAGACACGGAGCCTTTCTCTCCGTCAAATCCACAAGGCCCGACAGTTTCTCAATTTTATCGGTCTTCATTAGGCAGTGGTTCAGGGTCCAGAGCTAGTGCAAGGCGGGACCTCAGCTCTCAGGGTGCATCATCTGAGGCAAGTCAGGGCTGTGTTGGAGCTGTGCCGGAGGAAGCGGAGGAGGAGGAATTCCTAGACATCGACGTCCCTGCTTTGGAAAGAGGTTGGCGTGAATTTGAGGCAGATGAGGAAGATGAGTTTGCTAGTGCCAGAGGCTTGGGAACTCAAGGCTCCATCTCTCACATGAGTGCTTGGATGCTGCATTTCCTCCAACATGATCCTCGCATTAAGGCCATCAAAATGAACAACAGTTACTGGGTGGCCACCCTCCTGGATCCCCGGTACAAAACAAAGCTCAGCACTTTCCTTCCACCCACCCAAATAGAGAGTAAAATGCAGGAAATGGAGACCTTGCTGATTGATCAACTGGGGACATCTGTTGCGTCTGGCTTCACTTTTCTTCAAATGTCACGGTGGAACAACGCAGCGACGTGACAGCAGTAGAGTGCCAAGTGGGCCGTAGCCGCTGCAGCGGCAGCACAGGAAAGGTGGCAGAAGCTAATGGGTGACCTCTGGCAATCTTTATTTACCACCTCACCAACGCATGCAATGCAGGCCACCCCATACAACACCCAGAGACCAGCTTAAGATCATGGTGCAGACTATTGCGTCTCAACACCGATGTTTTGTATGTGTTCTGGACCCCAAAAGACTTCTGGTATCCAAAATGGACGAATGGCCCCAGTTGGCTGCCACGCCCATAGAGGTGTTGTCCTGCCCAGCAGCCGCGTCATATTTTGAGCGGACCTTCAGCACAGCCGGAGGAGTCATTACAGACAAACGCATCGGCTTTCCCCAGATAATGTGGATCATTTGGACTTTCATCAGATGAATCAGGCATGGATCTCTGATGATGTTGTGGCCCCAATTGCCGAGGTCACCGTTAGTTGCTGGGCTACTTCACATTCCTCTCCAAACAGAAATGGTCCTCTTGAAAAACTTATTTTTTAAAATGATCATTTCTTACTGCAATTTTTATTCTCAATCCCAACAGTTAATTTTGCTGGTTTTGCTGTGAGGAGACTAAAAGACACCAAGGTTTTTATGACAAAAACCATATTCCATTTACTCACTTCATCTTTAGAATTTTCACATTGTCAATGGGTTTTTGGGGGCATGTTGCCTCACAATTTTTAACAGTGGCTGAGAAGTCATATTTATAATTTTTTGGGGGCATGTTGCTGTGAGATACAGCAAAAATCATGGTCCTTTGGAACAGAAAATGTGGCTTCTAAGTGGCATTTCTCCTTTACAATTTTTAACGTGGCTGAGAATCATTTTATAATTTTTGGGTCTGTGCGTGAATAAAGCTTAATCATGGTCCTTTGGAAAAAAATGTGGTTCTAAGTGCATTTCCTCACAATTTTAACAGTGTGAGAAGTCTATTTATAATTTTTTGGGGGCATGTTGCTGTGAGATACAGCAATAATCATGGGCCTTTGGAACAGAAATGTGGCTTCTAAGTGGCATTTCTCCTTCACAATTTTTAACATGGCTGAGAAGTCATTTTTATAATTTTTTGGGTCATGCTGCTTTTAAATGCAGCAATACTACAGGTCCTAGTCTAAAAAATGTTGTTTCTAATTTGACATTTGTTCTTCACAATTGTCAAAAAATGGCTCATGGGTCATGTTTGAATTTTTGGGGGCAATTTGCTGTGACATGCAGCTTACTACAGGTCCTATTCTAAAAAAAGTTGCTTCTAAAGACATTTGTTCTTCCACAATTGTCCAAAGTGGCTCAAGGGTCATGCTTTGAATTTTTGGGGGCATTTTGCTGTGACATGCAGCTATACTACAGGTCCTATTCTAAAAAATGTTGTTTCTAACAGACATTTGTTCTTCACAATGGTCAAGAGTGGCTCAAGGGTGATGGTACTGTCAGAAACAGGAATAGGTAGGACATGTTAAGGACACATATTGCAAAATGACTTGTTTTTGCAAGATCTTTAACATAGCTATCAAACCCTTTATTGAGACAACCCATTTAATACAATTAAAAAAGAGAAACCAAAACATGGTGGGGTTCCATCCGATTTTAAAATGTGTTTCTAGAATTAAAGTACTAAAAAACTTGCATGTACAAAATAGCTGTTAAAAAAATTCCTCTGAATTGTACAAGAGAGGTACAGGAAAACTTGACCAGATGTAGGTTATTCAGAGGACATGGAGTATGGAGCACAGACAGAGACAAAAGTACAGAGACCATTTCCTCCAGCACGTTGAGTAAAATGAGAAAAAAGAATGCCAAGATAAAGGGCACCTGGGTGGAACAGGAGCGTTAACCACCAGTATTTCCCAAGTGAAGCTCAATTGGTCCATACTCATACGGAGGGGCAAGCGCTACCCAGGTATTTACTGTGTACTGAGGAAGGGTGAGTTCACACTTCCGCTTCCCCACTCTGCTTCAGCACGACAGTTTCGTTGCTGCGTATCAGGGCATTTTAACCTGCGTGTTAATAGATGACGGACGCCAGCCTGGGCTCTCACCGCACCCACTGTAACTCCGGCCCTGGGTCATGCTGTGGCCCAGGACAGGTATAGTCAATGTCCCGTGAAACTAAAATGGTGGTTGAAAGACTACTTTTGCGGCACTTATTATGTTTGGGGGTCATGCAGGTTTGGGGGTCATGCTGTGGCCCAGGACAGGTATAGTCAATGTCCAGTGAAACTAACTTGGTGGTTGAAAGACTCCTTTTTCGGCATTTTTTAAATGTGGGGTCATGCAGGTTTGGGGCTCATGCTGTGGCCCAGGACAGGTTTAGTCAATGTCCAGTGAAACTAAAATGGTGGTTGAAAGACTCCTTTTTCGGCACTTTTTAAATGTGGGGGTTATGCAGGTTTGGGGCTCATGCTGTGGCCCAGGACAGGTATAGTCAATGTCCAGTGAAAATAAAAAGTGGGTTTAAAATCAAATTTCCGGCACTTTATAAATGTGGGGGTCATGCAGGTTTGGGGCTCATGCTGTGGCCCGGACAGTATGTAATGTCCCGTAAACAAAATGGTGGTTGAAGACTCCTTTCCGGCATTTTTTAAATTGGGGGTCAGCAGGTTTGGGGCTCTTCTGTGGCCCAGGAAGTTTTAGTCGATGTCCAGTGAAACTAAAATGGTGGTGAAAGACTCCTTTTTCCGGCACTTTTTAAAACTGGTGGGGTTTTGCTTTGTTGGGGCTCATGCTGTGGGCCCCGGACAAGGTATAGTCAATTTCCAGTGAAACTAAAATGGTGGTTGAAAGACTTTCCCTTTTTCCGGCACTTTTTAAATGTGGGGGTCATGCAGGTTTGGGGCTCATGCTGTGGCCCAGGACAGGTATAGTCAATGTCCAGTGAAACTAAAATGGTGGTTGAAAGACTCCTTTTTTCCGGAAATTTATAAATGTGGGGGGCATGCAGGTGTGGAGCTCATGCTGTGGCCCAGGACAGGTATGTCAATGTCCCCGTGAAACTAAAGTGGTGGTTGAAAAACTCCTTTTCCGGCACTTTTTAAATCTGGGGGTTATGCAGGTTTGGGGCTCATGCTGTGGCCCAGGGCAGGTATAGTCAATGTCCAGTGAAACTAAAATGGTGGTTGAAAGACTCCTTTTTCCGGCACTTTTTAAATGTGGGGGTCATGCAGGTTTGGGGCTCATGCTGTTTGGCCCCGGGGCAGGTATAGTCAATGTCCAGTTCAACTAAAATGGTGGTTGAAAGATCCTTTTTCGGCACTTTAAATGTGGGGGTCATGCAGGTTTGGGGCTCATGCTGCGTTCCAGGACAGGGATATTCAATGTCCAGTTCAAGTAAAATGATGGTTCTTTTCATACTGCCTTCTGGCAAATTTTTAATTTGTGGGGATGCCAGGTTTAAGGGTCATGCTGTGGTACAAGACAGGGATAGTGAATGGGTGTGTGACTTTTTTTCTGTGGTTTTATAGCCTAAGTGTTGTGCCTAAGATGTAGCAGGTATCCATTTGACTGTTGTGGCTGTTAATTCCAGCTTCTCCAGCCCTGTTTGGGTGTAAGAATGCAGGTGTTGTTACTCTCGCCTAGACTTTAATGGTCATCGGAGATGATCGACTATCAACTATCGTATACCGTATCGAGGGTGGCCGACTATCGACTATCGATCAATGTCGATAGCCAACGTAATCGCTCAACACTACTAGTGAGGGCTTGGCTATCCCGGCCAATCAGAGCGCGAGCTACTTTGTCCCATTGTAGTCTATGGAGAGATGGGGGCACTGAAATCTCAGCTCCGTGCAGTGTGGAGTATTAGTAAATAAATCGTTTTTATTAGGTGTAAAATATTCTCTGTAAAAGAGCTAAAACCTTCTAAAAACATACATCACTCAAATCTCTAACAACGCGTTTGTCGCCGTCACCGGAGCTACATCAGGAATTACGATATAGAAAATTGCCGGGAAATACAGTAATTCATATTCTTGAAGCTCTTCTCATTGGTCGGCAGAAACCAGCCAATCAGAATAGGAGCGACAGTGAACCATTATAACCTATGGAGTAGTATTGACCAATCAAATGACAGGCGGACAGTTCAAAATATAGTAAAAAAGGCAGAAAAGTGCTGATTTGTTGAGCCCAGGCGTCAGATATGAATCCACCAATCAGATGTAGTGCGTCTATTTTGAGTGTAGCAAGAAGGGTGCGATAGAAGGGCGCCCTAAAAGTTATTACTGTCTATGGGAAATATTCTAGTACTGTGATTGGTTGGGGGGAAGAGGGGTTCGTCCTGCTTAGCCAATCAGCGGATGAGCTACCTTCTCATAGAGTTCTATGGGAAAAGAAATGCAGAGTGAGCTCTGTTTGTGATTGGCTAAGTTAAAAGAGGCGCGGTTATTTGGACCAATGGGAAGGAGAGCGAGAGACGCTCTTATGGGTTTCCTAATGTAATCTATAATAAATTTGTACATGCCCGAAATCAAATGATAAGACTCACGAAGTTGTACCGATCTCTATATAAAATGAACAATAGTATGGGGGTAACGAAAATAAACAAATAAATATTAATTCAATGAATTCATTTTATTTCTTTATTTTCGTTACACCCATATTATTGATCATTGGCAAACGAAATTAAAGAAATAAAAATGAACTCATTGAATTCATATTTATTTGTTTATTTTCGTTACCCCCATATTATTGTTCATTTTATATATACATCATGTATATACCCTATATCCTATAACACTATGTTTTAATGAAGTTTGAATAAATTCCTATGTTTTAAAGAAGTAGCTGCGAACCATCTAATTTCGCTACGTTTAAGCAAGCTGGAGTATATCGCTTCAAGTCTGTTTTATATACACATCGGTACAACTTCGTGAGTCTTATCATTTGATTTCTGGCATGTACAGTTTTATTATAGATTACATTAGGAAACCCATAAGAGCGTCGCTCGCTCTCCCATTGGCCCAAATAACGGCGCCTCTTTTAACTTAGCCAATCACAAACAGAGCTCGCTCTGCATTTCTTTTCCCCATAGAACTCTATGAGATAAGTAGCTGTAGCTGATTAGCTAAGCAGGATGAGCCCTTCTTCCCCCCAACCAATCACAGTACTAGAATATTTCCCATAGACAGTAATAACTTTTAGGGCGCCCTTCTATCGCGCCCTTCTTGCTACTCTCCAAATATACGCACTACAAATGATTGGTGGATGCATATCTGCCGCCTGGTCTCAACCAATCAGCTCTTTTCTGCCTTTTTTACTGCATTTTGAACTGTCCGCCTTTTCATTTGATTGGTCAACACTACTCCATAGGTTATAATGGTTCACTGTCGGTCCTGTTCTGATTGGCCGGGATAGCCAAGCCCCCGCTAGCTCAACCAATCAGCTCTTTTCTGCCTTTTTTACTGTATGTTGAGCTGTCCCGCCTTTTCATTTGATTGGTCAATACTTCTCCATAGGTTATAATGGGTCACTGTCGCTCCTATTCTGATTGGTTGATTTTTGCCGACCAATGAGAATAGCTGCAAGAATATAAATTACTGTATTTCCCGGCAATTTTCTATATCGCAATTACTACATCTAGGGACGGTAACGGTGACAAACACGTTGTTAGTGATTTGATTGAAGTATGTTTTTAGAAGGTTTTAGCTCTTTTTCAATACATTTAATCGTTTTTAGACAACTTTGATATTTATCTTTATTAATGAAAAATTTTTCAAAACAACTCTTTTTTATTAGTGTACTGTTGTAACAGTCGAGCGAGAGCACATTTTGCCCCATTCCATTACGTTCTCACTTCACTTCGCCTCCTCCAGCTCATTTAGATCAGCTTCAACTAGGTCTGCCTGTCGGAGCTGGCGAGCGCTGCAATGCGCCGCACTTTGCCGACCCGCGATCATGCATGCCTTGGAGTATTCGAATGTGGTGCGTCCGGCCCCATTGCACGCCCCTTCATGTTATGCGCATCTGAAAGTGGCGAAGGTTGCGCCTAACATCACATCCCTGCGTCCGACAGGGGATTCAGATCGGTGAGGCGTAGTTTTCGCCAGAAAACAGGCGCAACTCCCGATCATACCCGTTGCCCTTAGTGTTGAACAAAAAAATCTAAATTCTGAATTCCATCAATAATTTCTTATGACTCTATTTCCATGTACAACAATCTATGATACATTTACCATGTCCTCCTCTTCAGGAACATCATAATCACTATCCAAACCCTGAATTTCATGGTGAGTTTCTTGTGACTCCATTTCTTTTAGAATCATTGGCCCCAATCTCTTGTGTTTATCAATAGCACTTTCCTTAAATGAGCACCTCTTGTCCAGGTAGCCTCCCACACAAGGTAAGACCTATATAAATGATCTGCTAACACAAATGTATGGCGGAGAGAGCTGCAGTAATGACTTCCGCCAGGTCTTATTTTCAGGGAAGGCCTTATATTTCTGAGTTTGAAAAAAAATTGCAGTAGGTCTTATTTTCAGGGGATGTCTTATTTTCGGGGAAACACGGTAATAGCGTTGAAATTAGGTTTTTAATCAGTTTAGTGTTCACTTCTAGTTCTAGTTTGAACTATGCAATGCCGGTTAAAGAACCAGAGAACAATTCCTCCTCCTTGCCTATAAGAATAGGATGAGAGGGAAGAAAAGAAAAGAGACAAGAGAGAAGAAAAGATCCAAAGACAGGAGGAGACATGGTAGAAAGAAAGGTGGCAGAAGAATAAGGTATACCAGTCCAAGAACAGATCTCATGGCAGTTGATGACTAATAGCTCAACACTATTGCTTTTAAGAAGATAGTTCTAGATAGCAAGGGTTAGAGAGAAAGCTCCTGCGGAGTGTATTGTTAGCCTGGACTTTTGGGCTATTACGGTGCCACCACTTCTACAGGCTGCCCATTAATATTGCCAAGCTATTGCTGAACTGCTTAGTTCTTTGTATCCCATCTAGCCTGGTGTAGAGAGAATAGTTTACTGAATCCACTCTGCCTCCTGTCTCTCATTCTGCATCAACAGCAAGGACACCTCCACCACTAGGGGGAAGGGAGACATATATCTACAGAGTGTGTCCCAGGAGGAAACACTGGAGGAACACTGTCTACTCCTGTACCTACAGACCCCCTCTTCTCTGTGATGTTCTCAGGGTAGCATGTGAGGATTAGGAAAGGGCAACCATGACCATAGCCAGATCTGCTAATACTCTCATCCTCTCCTCTGCAACCTCTGGGCTATCACACAAAGGCATTCCCAGGCAGTAGTTGTTGTGACCAACACAGAAAATGGTGGATGACAATTAATCTCTACACTTGGGTAAAACTTTGCCTCCATATCAGGCAAAAGTTGGATTTTCAGCTTTAGAAGAAAGGTCAAATGGGTGTGCTACTATTATAACAGCTGGTATACAGGGTGGTAACCCCTTGTGACAATATGTTGAGTGGCCTATTAGTGATCATGTATTGTATAGCCCTTTTAGCAGATGGTTTGCCACTGGTATTGGAGTGCGTGTATATACATATGCCGCAGCCAAGCCAGTGGCACCCAGGTTCACATTGTGTTTTTAGAAATGTTTTTTCTGTGCAGAACTATACGTTGTATTTGGCATATATTGCTTTTAAACTATATAAGGAGGAATGGATGCCTCCATTCTGGTCTCTTGCACCCCGCCCACCTCCACAGGCTGTTATATCAGTGCAGTATGCTTGCAAGGTTGGGGTTTTTTTTTATTTTTCTCTCTGGATTATGGAGGTCGGTTGACCCTATGAGAAGTCTGAATTTGACTCTAGTGAGAGGTAAGAATACAGTAGGACCACCCGCCTTGAGATCCCGTTGTAAGCCGGGGGTGGCTTAAGCATTTTTTTATCAAAATGTGTGAACTAAGAATCTCAAAGTTTTTTCATGTATTGTAGATAGCATAAATGCTTCTTTAGAGGTTTCCATGTATTGTATAGCCTATTAGTGATCGTCACACTGGAGGAGATGGCACAACACCAAGTCCTTTGCAATGCTTAATTCAGCAACACTTTATTTGTTAGAGGTAATATGAAGAGGTATTTCCATCTCAGACACTTATAGCATATCAATAGGATGGTGGCGCCTGGTGGTGGTTTCACCTCTAAGCCCCACTCCTATCAATATGAGTTCAGAGTACAATTGAGAGAGAACAGAATGGAGAGTACAGAACAGGTGTGATGTCCTTTATGTTCTGCACGGAGGCCTCCTCTGGGACGTGCACCTTTTGGACATTTCTGGCACATCCTATTGATATGCCATAAATGTCTGAGATGGAAGCACTCTTTTAAAGGAGTTTTTCCAAAGGTCAAATTCTCTTTCTGAGGCTGGCTCATAGCTTGCTAGGAGTTGGTCAAAGGGAATGGGGAGATAACCAAGCTTGCGCATTCCTACTTTCTCTATGGAAGTTCCAAATACAGCTGAGTGAGTTAGTTATGACAGTTAATCTTCACCAAGGGTTCAGATATGCAATGTCTCTGCTCTTACACCAAAGGCCAGAACCAAGCCAGCCATTTTATATGAACATGGGGGCTTGCCCAACCATGCCACATTAGAAGATCCCAGTATTATAAATGGCATATTAAGTCAAGACCCTGTTGAACATTTTCATCGGGGTCCAGGTGCTTTATTTTACACCTCTGATGTCACTGGGTCACCAGAACCTTAATCCATTAGCTCTATAACAGTATTTATACCTCACAAGATCTATTGTTGGTAGTAGTGGTGTGACCGGGAGATGTAGAAGCTGCAGAGAAAAGGCTTTGCATACAAAGGACAGAGTGGGGGTCTGGTTAAGGCATTACTCCAATGGTTACATGCAGCAGTGGGCAGTTAAGGATGGTAGCATTTACACCAGAGGAAAAAGGAGGCGCCAAGCAGGGTATTGGATGGTGGGCTTAGACCGGCTCACAGGTTAGAAGAAAAACCCCTTACTGAGCACCTTGGTAGGTTGACCCCTAGATGTTTCAGGATTGGAGCTAATTTTCTGTGACAAAGATAGAGAAATAGAGGCAAAAAACATGAAGTGTGTGCAGTATGTGCAGTCACGTACAGAAGCTGTAGGGTTGGCTCCGAGAATTAACTCCATTGGTGGTTCCCAAGAATTAAATCCACTGGTGAGCCCCAAGAGGTAATGAAAATTCCAAAATATTCCAATTATTTTAAAACAGGCTGTGTATAGTAAGAAAATAAGCTACCTTCTACTCTGGGAAAAGTTCTTTAAGAATGAGCAGCAGGTAATACAAGCCCAATATGCTTGCCAGCAATTAATTTCTGACTGAAGTGTTCCCTCCATTAGCATTTTGGGAGCCACAGGTTGACAAGCTCTGATGTGGAAATTGGCATTAGACATCAGCTTTCTCTCCATAGTGACCTTTCTCTAGAATAATAAAAAGAAACAAGATCCGGCAGATGCCCATGGATACCTGCTGCTCTTTTTTTATAAGGAAAATTAGGAAAATTGCATTTCCTTCTAGGTTTTGGCAACAGCTTGATGAGCAAAATAAATCCACACATGCAATGCTGGGGTGAGCTTTATGTATTTAATCAAAAGATAAAAAGTTTGGTCTTGCATTAGCCAGCTGAAAATAAAGTGTTGGGGTGCGTTCCCCCGGCAAAAACCAAATACCGATTGGATTTTCCGACCAGTATTTTGTCTTTTTTTTGGCATGACTTCTGTCCACAGTTTGCGGATTCAAGCCGTCCCCCTTCACACATTCATGTTCTGCCTGAAAACCAGATGGAAGACTGAACCTGTTCTAAGTTTCTCATTATGCCAGCAGTGTCGAAAAACCATCCAGCAGAAAATCCGTGCAGTGGGAACTGCTGCATGGATTTTCTATTAAAATCAATGTAAAAGGTTAACAGTTGCTTTACAGATGGGTTTCAAATGTGAAAACTGTCTGTAAAACCGACTGAAAACCTGTGCCCTGGAGACAAGCCCTTATTGTTCTTTAGTAAGAAAAACAAAGTAACAATTTTCAACATGGAAGGGAGAGGCATGGACCGCACATCCTCACACTATACATTGATCTAATACTTCTCATCAAAACTTTACAAAATGAACAGGAGGTTCTTCGTATACTTTTTGATCAAACAGTATAGGCCCACTTGCCACTTCCCGGCGACCTCTATAAAGTGGGTCCCTACATTAAATGGAGGCAGCACTGCATGCCGGCCACCGCCGCAGCAAAAACCACACAGATGAGGGGCAAAGCCCAGTGGCCCAACAGCCCCACTGCTGCCAGATCTAGCCCCCTGGCTTTGGGCTGCATCACCACACCAGCACAGCATCACAGCAGCAACAGCACCACCACCAAAAAAGGAAAGGTTAACACAGCTTACCTCTCCTGGGCTCCCTGCAAGCAGACTGAAAGGATCAGGGTATTAACCCTTATACAGACTACTGCTAATTAAAAACACCTGTGCCACATGGGGAGGAGTGCTGATCCATGTACCATATTAGCAGTACTCTGTATAAGGGTTAATGCCCTGTTTCTTTCAGTCTGCTTGCAGGAAGCCCAGGAGAGGAAAGCTGTGTCAACCTTTCCGTTTTTTGGTGGTGGTGCTGTTGCTGCTGTGATGCTGTACTGGTGTAGTGGTGTAGCCCAGAGCCAGTGGGCTAGATCTGGCAGCAGTGGGGCTGTTGGGCCACTGGGCTGTGCCCCTCATCTGTGTGGCTTTTGCTGCTGCGGCGGTGGCCACCATGCAGTGCTGCCCCCATTTAGTGTAGGGATCCACTTTAAAGAGGTGGCCGTGAAGTGGCAAGTGGGCCTATACTGTTTGATGAAAAAGTATACTAAGAACCTCCTGTTCATTTTTGTAAAGTTTTGCTGAGAAGCATTAGATCAACGAATAGTGTGAGGATGTGCGGTCCATGCCTCGCCTTTCCATGTTTGAAAGTAACAATTTTGCATATGTAGAACTGGAGCCAGCAATTTACCTATCTGGCAGTAAGTGGTACCAAAGTGCCAGGAGGAGAGGAAGAAAGGGAAGAGATCGGGGAAACAGTCTGAGGAGAGCATTAGAGGGTAGACAGATGGAGAAACAAGTGCCCCATTCTCTGAGAAAAGTTAAGTGACAGAGGCCAGTCAGAGCGTTTTAACCTATTGGTGGGCTAAGTGTACATATGTCATGAAAGAGCCCACCCTTCATGTACGTTTTCATTCACTACACTATTAAAGTTATATTAAGTTGCAGTGAATTATAACTAGGGATGAGGATTATAATCGACAAGTTCAAATGGGCAGGGTTTTTATTTTACAAAATTTCCGATCACGTGAAATTTGGGGTGAAACCCCCCCCGCGCATAATCTATTATTTTTTGCCCCCATTTTGGGGCGCTTCCTGTCATTTTCCCCAACCAGCAAATCAGCTTAGAGATAGAGCAGGGGTGATCGGGTGTGCGACGTCATGATTTGATGTGTATGGTTTTCTTTGGCTGGAAAAATCACATGCCCTTTCGTTTTGCAAAAAACCCCCTTTCCTGTTGAACCAGGGTCATTCTCTATTGAGCCCACTGTGCAGTCCTCCCCTCAATGCAGCCATTCAGAGACACAGTTTTTCTTTTATTCCTCGACAATATGTTTTAGGCTGTGAACTTAGAACATAGGTAGATTAGAGATTTTGTTCAATTTTGTTTGTCACGAGTGGTCCCGCAGCCCCTCGCCCGGGCTGTGGGCCCACTCTGCTGCCACCGGGCCCTCGGGCCCCCCGGCCCCCCGGGGGGTCCCCGGGTCGGGTTTCCCGGGCTTCCTCCTTACCCCCCGCCTCCCCGTCCTCCCGTCCTCGGCCCCCCCCTTTCCCCCCGGCCCTTAGGCGCCCAACCCCCCCGAAATTTAACCCATAGCCCTTATTGTTAAGGCAAGCAGGGAACCGTTTGAATTAACCCCCCCCCCCCCTTTCCGGGGATTTTATTGCGCACCCCTTTGGGAAAAGCTTTCCTCCCAAATCCAATCCTTACCAACCCCCCTTTTTTGGAACAAAAACCCCCTTTTAAAAAATTCCGGACCTTTGGTTTTCCCCATTCGGCTATTCCACACTTTACACCACTTTTGGGGGGGTTGCCAACGCGAAGGCCCGTGGGGGATGTATTCTCGGAGCAAATCCACCCGCTTTGGGCGGGCCCGGTTGGGGTTTATTAATTCCCCCTTACCTTACCCCATTGCTTGGGTGGCCCACCAAGTCGTTTTCCCAATTTTTTTTTTAATTTGATGAGACTTTTTTTAAAGATACTGGGGTCGGGGAAAGGGGGGGAAGATGGGGGGAAAAGGGGAAAGGGGGCTTTTGAAGGAGGAATATTGAACCCCGGGTTTTGTTTAAAACCTCTTTGGAAATAGTTTTTTTTACAGTTTTTTGGCAAAATTGGGTTAAATATGGTTTTTTTGAGAGTTTTTTAAAAAAAGAATGGGAATAATTTAAAAAATTTTGTAATGTTTGTTTTTATGTTGAAAAATTTTTTATTTTTTTGTTTTTTTTTTTTGGGGGTTTTTTTTGGGGGGAAGGTTATTTCAAAGAATCTTTTCTTATATTGGGTTAAAAAATTTTTGGGAGGTAAATGGGGTTTTTTAGGGGGAAATTTAATTTATTTTTTTCCTTCACATTTAATTTTGGTTATTTTTTTCATTTTTGTTAAAGAAATTTTGTACTATACTGGATACGAAATTTCATAATTTGATTTATTTTTAAAAGGTGAAACCCCCAAACCTTTTTTATTATCCGTCAAAAATTAAATTAGGTTTTTTTAAAATTTTGGGGGGCATTTTTTTAAAGACCCTCTTTTTCTTATACTAATACAGAAATTTCTGTTTTGGTGTATTTTTCAATGGTGCCCCCAATTTTATTATAGAAAATTTTTTTATGTTTTCATTTGGTGCAGCCCAGTTTTGTTAAAGAGAATTGTCTTAAATTTAATACAAAATTTTTTGTGGTAATGGTGTTGTTTTTTCCATTGGTTTGGAAAAGGGGAAACCTTTTTTAAAAAACCTATAAATTTTAAATAGTTTTATTTTTTTTTGGTGGGGATTTTTTTTTAAAGAAAAAGGATTAATTGGATAAAAATTTTGTATTTGTTGGGTGGGGGTTTTTTTGGGGGGAAGTTTTTTTTATTGAAAATTTTAAATAGATTTTTTGGGGTGGTGGTTAGTTTTTTAAATAGAGTTGTAGAAAATTGGGGAAAAAAAATTTTTTTTAAAAAATTTTTTCGTTTTATTGGAAAAAAAGAAATTTTTTCATTGTAACTTCGAATATTTTTTTATTACTCTTGAATCTAAATTTTTGGGCCCAATAGCCCTTGTAAGATTTTTGTTGAAATCTTCAATTCCCCCTATCCTAGGGGGATTGTAAATCCCGGGCGGGGAGGAAAAACTTTTTGACTTTGTCTTAGGGTTTTTCCCACCCGCTTTTGGAATTGCTGAAACATTTCCGTTTTTCCTTTTTGGGTTTTGTGGGAAAATTAGAGGGTTTTAAGAATAGCTGTGATTTGCCGTCTTTTAATAAGAGACTGTCAAAAATTTCCAACCTTCTTAAATTTTTTTCTTTTGAACATGGAGCGGGAATGCAGGTGGTAAGCGAGCAAAGAGGGGTTAAGAATGGAGGTAGGGTAGAGGAAGGGGCCCTTCCAGGCTGGGGACAAACGCAAGCCCGCGGATTGTCGTTTTCAGGAGCAGGCCTTTATCGCTGGGTCTGGGGCCCTTGAATTTCAATAACGAACATGCACCAATCTGTTCTTCAGTGGTTAAGCAAAACCCCAACCCGCATTTACCTTCCCGTCCCCCATCACGGCCACAAATGTCGTCATCGATCATCAGCATCCATCCAACATGAAAAAGAAAGGCAACCAAATGTCAACCGGACCACTACGGGATAATCCTTTTCTGAAGACCCCTTTGATGACAAAATGCGTTGGGGGCAGAAAGGGATTTTAAAAATCAAAGGGCCAAAGAGGATGGGTTTTTTCTGCTCTGACGCCCAGTTACTGATGCCACAGAGAGGGAAACCCGTTGCTTGTGCCCGCACCAGGATGCAAATGTTAGGACGAGGAAGTCACTTGGTTTTAATAAAAATGACGACATTGCGGGTCCAATGTGGGCTTTTTGCAAATTTTTTTGCAGCGTTCATCCTGCAGGAGGGAAAATGAGAGGGTAGTGTCAGTACGGTCCCGCCTCAAAAAGGGAAGGGCGTCCCCAAGTCTGTGAATTATTTCCCCAGCCCCGAACGGAAACACCCCCTCGCTTATCGCCGTCGAAAAGGGTCCAGGACCTCTCAAGCCTGAGCCTTTTCAAGCAAGCCTTGATTCACCCGGATATCATTTCCGCCTTTTCCGTAAACCATCAGTAAGGCAAGAATCTTTGGGGTTTAACCACCACCAACACGTCTACACATGGGAAAGCATGAGTTGAAATGGAGGGGAACACTTGGGGAAAAAAGGCCACCCGATGCCAGGCCCAAACCCCTGCCCCCCCTCTTCCCGCCCCCTCCCCACTCCCCCCACCAACGTACCTCACTGAAATTCTTTAGAGTCAGATCAGGGATCAGCCCCCCGCTTCGCCTCCATGTCCCCTGAGTACCCCCAGCACCCCAGAGACTCATCCTCCCCTTCTCCTCCACCCTTTGACGACCTGCACGCCATACAGCGGCCACCCCAAGCACCTCCCTTGTTTCCCGGTTTTGGGGGCAAAAAACACTTTAACCAAACCATCCCAAATCAAAAAGCCTGAATTTCGGCATTCCCGGCTTTTGGCCTTGGAAAGTTTTCCTTTCCCTCCCGGTGGACACAGATGGGGGCCCCCTTTTGGCCCTTGCCTACCCCCCAAAATCAGATCCCCAGCAGGCATTTATTTTCCCGAAAACCCCCGCCCTGGCCACCATGTGTCATCAAAAAAACAAGCTGTTGTCTGCCCTCTTGTTGGAAAAGTCCATCTGACCACCAAAACCTGGGACTGAACACGCAAACCGCATATCTCTGTGACAGCCACTGGGTGGCTGGGTGGATGTCTCTGGGGTGACGGGGGCTCTCAGGGTCGGCGCTCGCTCTTCAAAAACCCCAGGGATGTGCAGGGGGTTTTTTCCCCCAAACCTCTGGTGGGATCACTGCCCAAGGAAACCCGGCGGTTAAATTTAATCTCCTTGAGACCGTCCCACACAGGTCAGGACTGTGGACGGTTTCGTAACGAGGCCCCCTGGGGGGGGTGACAAGAACCTGTCCAGCAAGGGGGGGTGTCGATAACGGTCGAATCTGCGCCCCCTTTAAATTGGTAAGGGCGGGGCACACCCTTTCCTGGCACATGTCATGAACCTTGTCGCCCGAAAATTTTTAAAGACTACCCGGGGTGGGGTGCCTGCTGAGGAAGGCTCGAGGTCTGAGCTGCATTCCGCCCTTGCACCCTGCTTCGTCCGCCTGGGTCGTTGCGCGTCAGCTCGGCCCCCCCCGTCAACCTCTGAATTCACCCCCCACAGCTCCGCAATTGTGCGCAGTGCAAAGCCATTAGACGTCATATCTGAGCGGGGCCTTCACACGCTGGAGGGGGTTTTTTCAGACAAACCAAAACCGGCTTTTCCCCACATAATGGGATCGTTTGACTTTCTTCAAGATGAATCAGGCATGGATCTCTGATGATGTTGTGGCCCCAATTGCCGAGGTCACCGATTAGTTGCCAGTCTACTTCACATTCCTCTTCCAAAAGAAATGGTCCTCTTGAAACTTTATTTTAAAGTGATCATTTCTTACTGCAATTTTTATTCTCAGTTCCCAAAAGCTCATTTTGCTGGTTTTGCGTTGAGGAGACTGTAAAAGACACCAAGGTTTCATGAAAAAACCGTATTCCATTTACTCACTTTATCTTTAGAATTTTTCGTATTGTTAATGGTTTTGGGGTGATGGTGCTATCAAAAACAGGAATAGGTAGGACACTGTTAATGGACACATATTGCAAAATGACTTGTTTTTGCAAGATCTTTAACATAGCTAGCAATCCCTGTAGTGAGACAACCCATTTAATACTATTAAAAAAAAGAGAAACAAAGACATGGTGGGATTCCATCCTAAAAATGGTGTTTGAAAGACTCCTTTTTCCATCACTTTTTAATCTGTGGGTCAGACAGGTTTAAGGGTCATGCAGCGTTCCAGGACAGGGATAGTCAATGTCCAGTTCAAGTAAAATGATGGTTCAAATCATACTGCCTTCTGGCACTTTTTAATTTGTGGGTCATGCAGGTTTAAGGGTCATGCTGTGGTACAAGACAGGGATAGTGAATGGTCTGTGACTTTTTTTTCTGTGACTTTTATAACCTAATTGTGTTGCCTAAGATGTAGCACGTATCCAGTTTACTGTTGTGGATGTTAATTCCAGCTTCTCCTCCCCTGTTTGGGTATAAGAATGAAGGTGTTGTTCCTCTCCCATAGACTTTAATGGTCATCGGCGATAATCTACTATCGACTATCGGATATCGGCATGATAATTGACAATATCGACTATCGACCCGATGACGATAGTTGACGCAATTGCTCATCACTAATTATAACAACAAAGGCCAGATGTATGAAATCGGCTCACCAGGTTTCTGGCATGCTGGTCAACAAAAAAAATGTCATTGGCCATGCCTGACATATGTATAAAAGATTTTTACTAAAAATGGTCGCTCCGTCCGACATCCTCAACACATTCATGAATGTTGCTCGACAGAATGTGTTTCAAAATAGTGCACGCATCCATGCCATTTTCAAAGTGGTGAGCCTGAGTCAAAATGCTCAGTGCACCAATAAAATCTCCAGACACTTATTTGGCACAGTGCAGTTTGTCTCATAACAGGACATGCTTATAAAGTGCTGTGAGACACTTTCAAACATATGCACTAACCTAACAAGAGGTACAACTGTCTAGTCTTAGACAGTTTTCATACATCTGGCCCAACATGTTTGTTTTCTCCAACCCACCTTCTTAAAGGGGTTGTCTCACTACAAAAATTAGCTTTAAACATGTAGGGAACGGTAGTTGAAGTCGTTTTTCCAAATATCTTGCTTTATTTTTCAGGTTTGTTGGGGAGATAAGAGAGTGCACACAGATTTCTCTGGTTACCATCCTGCTCTCCCCTTCTCTCTCTGTTCTGTATTATCTGATAGCAGGGATGAGGACATGTTATGCTATCTCAAACAAGTAATTAATCTCCTTTCTTTGTTTACTTTGAGCTCTGTAGCTATCTGCACTTATAGATAACATCTGCTGCTTTTAGAAGAGTTATGAATGGAGCTGATATGCTAAAGTCCCTGCCTACAAAGGGCATTTGTGACTCCCAGCACCGCAACTGTACTAGGAATGGAGTTAAAGTTAATAGCAGTCTCTGCATATGTCAGAGATCAGAGGAAGCCTCTGATCTCGGCCGTTTAATCCTTTGATTGCTGCGACATAATCAAAGGACATTGCCCTGTTCCATTAGCTCATTGGGACTCCCAGTACCCGATGGAGCCTGGGGAATATACAGTCAGTCCCGAAGACCTATAGTAGCCCCAGAGCTGTCTGTATTGTAAGACTGCTGTCAGAGCACACTAGGTGGTGCCCTAACAGCAGCCTGTATCATAAAGACACATAATGTAATGTATTAGCGTACAGAGTATACAAGAGTATGGTAATACATTACTAAGTATAAAAACAGGGTACAATAGTTATCCCTTAAGGAGATTAAAAAAAGTAAAAATCATAATAAAGTGTAGAAAAAAATATTTTATAACAAAATTATTGTGCACATATTACACACACAAAGAAAAACAATTACAACTGTAATAACTTGTAGAACTAATCTAACAGGTTATTAAGTGTGAAATGTGAATGGTGTCAAAAATAATTTAAAAAAACAATTGCGGAAAAAAGTTTTTTATGTTCACGTTGCAAAAAAATTCTTTAAAGAAATTGCGTATTAATTTATATGTAAATAATCTCCAAAAAATGGGAATATAACAAGAGAACAGAGTGACTTTTAATCACAATATTTACTATTTTGCCATAGGCAAACTTAAACTCTATCAGTTCTCAATCTATAAAGCACTAAAACGTAACTTTTATTATGTATAACACTTAGCCTCTATACACACTATTTAAAAACCTGATTTCTAACCTCTCAATTTATCCATTTCTAGTTGTGAAGGAATAACTCCTTTTCTATTATCAAGTCTGGTGGAACACCACCTATTAACAGGAAGGCCTTATATATACAGTGATTGCAGCGGGTGACACTTGTAGAAAGAGGTGAGAAATCACAAATTAAAATGTCATGCCTGATCTCCCCAACATGTTTCACCAGCTAACTGGCTTCATCCCCTGACATCCTCTCCCATAGGCAGCTTTTCCCCTGATGAAGCCAGTTAGCTGGTGAAATATGTTGGGGAGGTTCTGGGGTTGATTCTGGGGCTTTACAATGGAGTTGTTTCAGGGATCCATCAATGAATGATTCTTGGGAACCACCAGTGAAGTTGATTCTGCTGGCCACCAGTGGAGTTGATTCTTGAGGCCCACCAGTGGAGTTGATTTTTTTGGACCGCCCAGTGGAGTTGATTCAGGAATCAATGGAGATCTTCAAAACCTTGTCACATTTTTTGGCACATTTTCCGGCACGGTTTTAGCCGTGGCTATTAATTTGTATGGGTCTTTCAAAATAAAAAGAAATGCGTTGGAAAACCTCCTTGAAAATTTGATCAAAACATTGCAGGCAAACTGCATGATGCATACCTAATGAAACCTGTCTAAGGTACAGGCGACATAATATTTTAAATTGCTAAATAAAGCAAACACTAATATCTTTGGAATAATATATTCCTAGTGTTTTGATTTAGAATTATTATGCACTTTTCTATACTAGGAGCGCTTGTGAAACTCTTAGGCTAAGTCCTCACGGTTTTGAAAACCGGCTGCAAACCGGGTGAAAACTTTTTACATGGGCTTCTATGGAAAACCCGCACAGCAGCCCCCACTGCACGGGTTTTCCACCCGGTGGTTTTTCAGACCGCCGGCCGCCCGAAAAACATAGAACATGTTCATTCTTCTGACCGGTTTTCGGATGGAAGATAAAGAGGTCTATGTGAAGGGGGTTAAAGTTTTGGAACATTCCTCTAAAGAGTTGTTCCCACCATGCGCTTTGATGGCATATCACTAGGATATGTCATCAAAGTCTGATAGGTGCGAGATTCACCTTTGGCTCAGAAAGGAGAGTTGGTCACAACACCATTCTGTACTCTGGGAGTTCCCAGTTGGGCGAAACACATTGCTCCCCTATAAAGAAACAGAATGGAGAGTTGTGCGCAAGTGCGACTGGCTTGCCATTGCCATCTAGGTATGTGATGAGAACAACGCTTTAACATTATAGGAGACATGTATGAAGCAAGGTGCTTCGAAGTGAATTGTCGAGTCTCGTTTTCAGTGTATAATGTGCCTGATGTATGAAAGTGTTTTTAATGGAGTCTAAACTTCCCATGCCTCGCCTGTGTGTTTGGCGCATTACGGAACTTAGGTGCATAAGTAATGCCCCAAACATGTATAAGGCTATAGGTAGGCTGGAAATAAGAGAAAAGTCATTAGAATAGCATGTCAGTGAATAGAAACTATGGGACTGATCCTGCTTGGAGGACCACAGATCCCAGCAATACCTGTGCTGTGTTGGCTCTTGCTGTATATAGAAGAAAGGATGAGAGCAGCAAAAAAAAAAAAAAGAAAATGTAAAATCCGAACAACATCATCAGTGGGAAATTTAATGTAAAATTAGTTTTAGATTCTATTAAATCTAAATATATATTATAGGAGATATATTTATATTTTTGGGATATAATATATCTTTATATTAATTTTATATGATAACATTTTTTATTACATTTAAATAATCTTAATTATTGCATTGGCACATTTTAAATAAATTGTACTGGCGGAAGTTGAGAAATATTGGAAATTTTTTCCCTAACAGCAAATCTAGCTCCACTTCGACTCCTCAGGCTCAGGCAGATCACATGAAGCTAGGTCTGCCTGTTCGAGCAGTAATGCAACTAGTTTTATCGAACCACATTCATATATGTGTCTAATATTACGAGTGTGGTGCGACACGACCAAAACGCCCCCTCATGTTAGGCGCATTAGAAAGTGTTGAGTCTTACGAACAATGCACCGAACACATTCATTAGGCGCATTAGACATCATAGCCACTTACTTTGGCACATTTTATGCCAGAGAAGGGTGAAAAACCCGATCATACATGTCGCCCTATTTCTTTTTCTTAGCCATTAAAGGGTATTAGTCTGCAAGATATAGACTTTTTCTCATTAAAGAACAATATCACCTTTGTGTATTTTAGGTATGATTATTGGTACATAACAATAGTATTATTTTTTTTTTTTTAAATTTTAGATAATGTCTTATTGGGGAGGGGCGAATTTCTCAAAATTTCGGTTCGCTCACTTTCCCCAAATTTCCCGACAAAAAAAAACTTTTTCCGAATTACTTCGGCACGAATCACGTTAAAAACAGCTTTTTCCCAGGTCCCACAGAGCCTGCGGGGTGTTTTAAAACTTGTGCCATGTTAAATATGCGGGGGGAGTTTGGTTTGGTTTTCATACAATGTTGTGTTTTTAGTATGCACGCACATGACTCCCGCCGCTTTTAAAAACCTTCACTAAAAAATTCCTGGGCACTTAAGGGGCAAAACTGCCCAAAAAAAATCAAGGGGGAATGATCCCTGATAAAGTATGCCAGCGAAAGCGGGAAAAAAAACAAGGGGCTAAAAACCCGGGTTTGGAACCCAACGCAGCATGAGGTCAGGAGAGTGGCACAATGACTTTTCGGAGGGGAAAAAAAACGGAATAGGCCACAGAGGGCCAAGACACAGTGTCTAGGTCACGGCAGCACCCCACAGCAGCAGCATGAGGTCAGCATGGCAAAATGACATTCTGGAGGGGGAAAAAAAAACGGGAGTAGGCCACAGAGTGGCCCGTGACAGGGGGTGGAGGTGAGGGGCGGCAGCAGCATGAGGTCAGACAGTGGCCAATCACTTTCGGGAGGGGGCAAAAAACAGGATAGGCCACAGAGTGGCCCTGACAAGTGTCTGGGGTCACGGCACACCCACAGCCAGCATGAGGTCAGACAGGGGCACAATGACATTCGGGGAGGTGGAAAAAAAAGGAGTGGGCCACAGAATGGCAAAATTAAAAGACAGTGGGGGTGACGGGGCGCAGCATGGGGGTGCATTTGGCAAATCACTTTGGGAGGTGGCAAAAACAGGAATGGGCCCCACGAGGGGCACAAATACAGAGATAGAGGTGACGGCGGAGCAGCATGAGGTCAGCCCGTGGCACAATGACATTCTGGAGGGGGAAAAAACAGGAGTAGGCCACAAGGGGCACAATGAAACGTGTCTAGGTCACCCAGCACCCACGCACAGCATGAGGTGGGACAGTGGCACAATGACATTGGAGGTGGAAAAAAACAGGAGTAGGAAGAGTGGACAATGCAGAGAGGGGAGGTGACGCGGCAGCAACATGAGATCAGACAGTGGCACAATCACATTCGGGAGGTGGCAAAAAAGGAAAGGCCACAGGTGGCACAATGACACAGTGTCAGGCCCGGGGAAAAGCACCACAGCGCAGCATGGGTCAGACAGTGGCACAATGACATTCTGGAGTGGAAAAAACGGATAGGCCACAGAGTGGCCAATGACAGAGAGTGGAGGTGACGGCGCAGCGCATGAGGTCAGACATGGCACAATGACATTGGAGGTGGCAAAAAAAAGGAAAGGCCACGAGTGGCACAATAACGTGTCTAGGCAGGGAGCCCACGCCAGCAGAGGTCAGACAGGGGCCAAATGATTTTTGGAGGTGGAAAAAAACAGGAAAAGGCCCAGAGTGGACAATGACAGAGAGTGGAGGTGACGCGGCAGGAGCAACAGCAGAGGTCAGAGAGGGGTAAAATGACCGTGTGGATGTCAGGGCACCAGCAACAGCAGCATGGGTATAAAGTGGCACAATAAGAGTGTGGAGGTGGGGGGAAATCCCAGTCCCGGGAAAAGATGGTGGTGGCGATGTAGAAACTGCAGCAGAGTGGGGGATCAGGGGGTGGGGGGCATAGAATATGGTGGGGGTATTTAAACCCGACCATTTTCACAATTTTGGGTGAGGCGTCATGGCTGTTTTTAGTCTGACGCCTAAGGGATTGGTGTGGGGAAACCTCCCCGATCCAGCGATTCTCTTGAAAAAGGGTCATCTTTCCCAACATTTCTGTGGACAAGGGGGTTCTCTTGGGAAAACGAGGGCCCCCGCCGCACTAAACACCCCTTATCCACATCTGGCCGGGGCAGGACCTTCTCCATTGTAAATTGACAAGTTGCGGAACACCCCAGTTTGGCTGCCCAGTAGTACAGGGATCTTCTAACTGGGGTGGCGAGTGCGCCCAAGTGGGACCCCCTGTTGGTTCGGGGTCTGCTCCGGCCCCTGCTGCTGTGGAAGACTCCCTTTCCCCCTTTGGGGGGGGTAAAGGAAGCTCTCTTCAGTGATCCAGACTTGGTTGTGTGAGGGGAGCTGGTACTGCCCCACCCCCCACCTTCCCAGCACCCGCGGCAGTAGTGTGAGCCTAAAGAACCCCCCGGGTAGCCCTGTAGAGGGGGACGATCGCACATAGCAGCGGCAACTGACTAGGAGGATTTCCCTATAGTATTTGAGTTTGTCCCCCTCTAAAATAGCGGGAAAAAGGCTCCCTTTTGGGCCCGGTAGCGAGGGTCCAATAGGGGGGAGAGCCAGAACACCCTCTGCCGGTGCTGAAATTCGGCTGTCACTAGCCGGAAAATCGCAGCTGGGGCCCTTTGCACAAGGACCGGGGGGGTCACTGCCTCTTCTCCATGTATCTCCCACGGTGCTTGGGGTTTTCTGCCTGTCTTCCTCTTTCCCCATCTACCTCTCCACTGCCCCTGCCCTCCTCTTTTGTCCCCGGGGTAAAAAAATCCACTCATTTCACCAGACAATGCTTCGCCCCAGTTCCTCCCTCCTCATTTCGCCCCCCCGGGATATGGGGGCCCCGGGAGATGTAGTCGACGTCTCCAGTCCCCTCCCCAGCAGATTTTTCAGCATCTTTCCAACATGAAGCGGGAATGAGTTATTCATCCCGTGGGTCTGGCGACTGACAAATAAGTGGGCCCCCCGAATGGGCCCAACAAACGGCAGGTGTCAGCACGAGCTGCCCCTGGCTGACCAAAATTACACAGGGGAGTACTCCTGCCCCTGGGTCATCAAAAAAAACGTTAATGGCCTTTCCCTGTTATACAGTCGGTCCAACATGTGCAAGGGGGAATTCCCAAAGGTGGAAAATCGCATATAGAGTGGTTGGGGGGGGCCGTTCTGCCCCTCACTCGAGGAGGGTGTTCCTGCTTTGTACGAAAGGATAAAGTGCATGCCGTTTCCCGGCCATTTTAGAATCTTTAAGATCGGGGAATATTCAGGGAACCTTTTCACAACCAATTGAAAACGTGGCCATGCAGGGCGCAGGACCTCCCTCCTCGGGCAGCGCGGGGCACCATGTTACTCCCCTTGTCCCCTCACCATGGTTCCGATTGCAGTTGGCGCGGAGAAAACCCCAAAATAATTTCTTGCTGCATGACGCAGAGCAGTTCCCCCCCTGTGTGACTTCGTTCGCCGAGGCAAGCCCGGTGTAGAAAAATCGTGACACTGTGTGCCCTACACTTGTGGTAAAAAAGGGGGTTTTTAGGCTGAGATGGGGTGGAGGGGGAAGGGCGGAAATTGGGCAACCGCAGTTTGACAAAATGGGGAGGAAAGCGGGGTCTCCTGTCCCGTTGTTTGGGGTGCCTGGGCGGGAAACACATTCACCCCGGGGGCCCTAAAAAAGGCATGTACTGGGCCCGACCGTAGTTAACTCCCAAAGTTCGCACTGCATGCACCTTGGAACAAACCCATAAACCAAGGAGGCCACCTTTTGTTTAAAATTTTTGAGGTGCTGGTACTGCTTTTTGGAAAAGAAATTAGGCTTGGAACTCTCCATTCGGCTCGGACAAACTATTGTTTCTGAACGGTGCAAATCCCCTATTTGGGAAAAAAGGGGGGGACTGCAGCACCAACAATTGGACAGGAAACCGGCAGCTTCTGACCTTAGGGTGGGTTGGCGCATACTGTTGTTCTTTGCAATCCCCCCGCTGAATGACTGCTGGCGCCATGAGACAAGGGCAGGAGATCTGGACCGGGAGTGTGTCAAAGAGAAACAGCTCCCTTTGCAGGGTGTGGGCTTGACTGGCTGCAATGGCAGCATGCCCCGGGCGTGCTGCTGGGGTGCTGCTGTTGCTGTGGCGGCAGGATGGACCACCCTACTGAGCCCCGTTTTCCAGGCCACCGGATGGTGACGTGTGGTTGCGCAGGGCCGTGGTGCCCCAAAGTTAGTCCCCGGGGCCCCGCTTCACTTTCTGCCCCCAGATTCTAATATACCCAAAATTCGGCTCCCCTGGTGTCTTAGCAAAGAAACTGCCACCCCGCCCGGGACGATTTTTTCCGCCAAGCTCCTTTCTGAGTGGGTTCTGCCGCCGCTGCCTCGCTGCCCCCTGTGCCCCTACTTTTTGGACCTGCGAAGGGGTTTTTTACCCCGGGCGCTTGCTCCCACCTCAAGTGCTATTTTTGCGACTCACGGCCACATGACCCCTTTCTGGCTCGCCGCGCCTACGCGCAAGCTGACGCCCCCCCCCTTTTCCCCGGAGATGAAGCCCTTGCCCCCCGGGTCCAAGTGCGGTCGGCTACTCATCATCTATTTTTTTTCATCGTCACTGCGTCCTCATCACCGGTTTGGTAGGGAGAGGTGACCCCTCACACATGACCTCCCCTGCCCTTCCACATCATACTTTGCCCCTACGCAAGAAGCAGGGGTATTTCTTCCCCATTTCTTCGCTGCCCCGTGCTGCTGATGCCCCCCACTTGTTCATCCTCGCTATATGGCGCTGAGCCCAGACCCCAAAGGAGATCTCTGGCTGGGGAAAAAGGGGGAAAAGGGCGGCGGGACGGTGAGGGCCCTGACCCCCCCGGGCCCTGCCCAATAAGGGGTTTTGTCTGACGTTCCCCCCGATCTTGGCTGGGGTTGTAATGTCATCTGGGAGGAAGTGGATGACCTATCAACAACAAAAAAACCATTGGGGTTTGCTGAAAACAAACGGCCGTGATGCAGCGGCTTTTGGCCTCACCAAATGACCCCCCTGCACGTCCCCCTTCTGTGCTCCGACCCGGGCTGGAATGTTTGTGCCCCTTTCACTCGGGTGAAAAGACCTGCCACCTCTCTGTCTGAATACTGTTTGTTCTAAAATGTACAGACACTGTTTGAGAAGATATTGATTGATAAATACACACCCCCGTATTTGACTCCCCAAAAGAAAACCCCCAAAAAAGCTTGGTAAACCCTTGGTATAAATTGCGCTCCAAATGGGCGGGGAAAAAATTGATTGTATTGCCATTTAAAAAAATCTGGTATTTTTTCTGAAAATTAAAGCACAAACGGCTTTAAATTAACCTTCGGGTAGAAAAAATGCTACAGAAATTCTTCGTGGGGATGAAAAAAAAAGTTTTTTTTTTACGGTACAACTGCAAAAAAAATGCTTAATTAAAACCCCGGATGTAAATTGCGAAAATAATTTAGCAACCAAAAAAAACGATTTGTAGGTTTTTACAATGGGTGTTTTTTACGCTACACAAAGAGGAAAACTTGTTTAAATTTAAATTTTGCTTGGAATTATGCTACAGAAAAATGTCTTTTTTGGCGGTGAAAAAGGGTTTATTTTGTCACCCGCAGAAAAACAACGCTAATTTAACCCCCGGATGTAAAAAGCGCCAAACAATTGAGCAACTACAAAATAGAGCTTTGTAGCGGTTTCAATGGTGTGTTTTTTACGTACAAACAAAAGAAAAAAAATTTTAATTAAAATTTTCTTGTGAATTATGCTCAGGAAAAAAAGTCTTTTTTGGCGGTGAAAAAGACGGTTTTTTTTAGTCACCACAGCAGAAAAATAACGTTAAAAAACCCCTGGATGTAAATTGGCCAAAAATTGAGCAACACAAACTACGGCTTTTGGGTGTTACAATGGCGTGTTTTTTATGCTACACAAAAAAATAAAAAATTGTAATTAACCTTCGCTTGTGAATTATGCTACAGGAAAAATTTCTTTTTTGGCGGTGAAAAAGACGGTTTATTTTAGTCACCACAGCAGAAAAACAACGCTTAATTAACCCCTGGATGTAAATTGCGCAAAAGCATTGAGCAGCCAAAAATGAAGTGGTATTTGTATTGTAAAAATGCCGTTTCTTTAAATTAATACAACAGGAACTGGATTAGATCCCCCTTGGATATTCAATGTGCTGTGAGCAGATAGCATTAAAATGTATATGCAGCTGCAATGGACGCACACTGGACTTCAGATCCAATACACCAAAAAATCAGAAATAGAACATTAAGAGAAACAGTCTCTGAGACAAGCTGAGACACCCCACAAAAATCGCTGTATAAAAATGAGTTCTTCAGTGAGAGCTATTACAAGCAGCCGCGGCAGCACCTTCTCTAATCAGTACAGTGAGAGGAGTGTGAGCTCCCAGCGTCGCGCCCGGACTTATATAGTGCGGTGACGTCACAGAATCCCGCCGGTCTCTGATTGGCTTCATCTCTGCACATGTCATGCAGGCTATGCCCTTCTTCCTCCCAGAGTGCTTTGCCCCATGTAGTGCCATGTGCTCGCAGCCATTTTATCAATCAAAAGCACACTTCGTTCACGCGAAGTCCCCCAAAGTTCGACTTCGTTCCGAACCGAAGTTTTCCTGAAATTCTAAACGAATTCCACTTTGTTAGAATCAATTGACCCATCTCTAGTCTTGATGCATAAAAAAGACATCATTCTTTAATTTTTTTCTTATTTCTTTCCAGTGCTCATCGTTGACCTTAGGAGATAAATATGGAGAAACCTTGTCTATTGATTGCATATTTAAAAAGAACTGAGTTTATTGCTGTTTTTCATTTTGTGGCTTTATTTTTCATTACAGCACGTCTTATACGTTCATCTTTTATGTGGCATTAGAAGACTTTTAAACCTTTTGCTATAATGTAATATCATGTTTGTATGCAGCATTATATTACATTTATCTCTGTGTATGTAAAATTCACTGGCATTGGGGCAACGGATAATAGGATTTACTACAGGAGAGCCCTGGGGGCCTTTGCCCAGCGCTGTTTGTATAGCACCCACCTCCGTTCCTTTCTGGGATGAAGTGGGCCTATGCGGTCACCTAGCTTCACCTACCCGTCGTCCTGGTTGGGACGATTCAGCCAAGCCCAAGTTTTGAGCAACCAATTAGAATTCATGAATAGTACACTTCCTTTTTCCTGACTGGCAGGCTTCAGATTGGTTGATCTATTTCCTTGCAGTCTTATGACTGATTTCTCAAAATTTGGATCTGGCCCCAATCTGCTGTGCAATGCTACATTAAACTATAGTGTTGACAAAGGGAGAAGGCAAGGCTATACAGACTATTCTGGGTCTCATAAGGGCACGGCAACATCAGGGCAGTATTCCTGTTATACAGATTTGGCCAGGCCTGAATTTTGAGGAACCAATCGAAAACCTGCCAGTCAGACATCAATGATACACCACCTTTGTCCTGATTTTCATACCCTATTTAAATAATTGTCTGGAGTATTTTAGTAAGGGAATGTCTCCCGCAACCATCCTGCACCATCACTGTGATCACCCTGATGAGATCAGATAAAGATGGCCGAGTTCGCAGAATTTTCCGTCAAAATTCGTTTCGACCCGAATTTATTATTAAAAACAGCTATTCCCTGGCTGCACAGAGGCTGCAGGATGTTGTAGAATGTTGTGCCATGCTCAAATATGCAGAGGGAGCTTGGTTTGGTCTTCATACAATGTTGTGTTTTAGTATGACACGCACATGACTGTCGCTGCTCTTACAATTGCTTCACTCTAAAATTCCCTGGGCACTTACAGGGGCAAAACTGACCAAAAAACTGAAGCGGGAATGCAGCCTGATAAAGTAATGGCAGCGCCAGCTGGAAAAAAACAAGCTGAGGGCTAAGATCCTCAATAGCGTCAAAGAACACAGAAGTAGGTTACTGGAGCTGACACAGGTCGCAGCACAGTAAGGGGACATCACAGCAGGGGTCACTCCACAAGGCCAGAGCTTTACACTGTCACCAGATGATTCCACGGAATATGACAGAACTTGTTCTGTTAAATGCTGATACATGTAGAGGCCTCCCAAATGAGTGGAGAGGGTGTCGGCAGTAATTTTGCGTTGACGTCACTGATCATTTTGCCCTTCTTTTCATCCATCAGTGTCTGCTTTCAATAGGTCAATAATCCATCAATATTGCTAAAGCCAAAAACAAACAGGAGTTGATCTAAAACAGAGATGACCAGTAAATGGGATATTTGCATGTCTTCTGTGTTCTGTATCCACTCCTGCTTTTGGCTACCTAATCATCAGACAATCCTGATCCTTCCCATTCCTTCTGACAGGTGAAAAGAAGGAGAAAACTAAACATAGTGGCAAAATCATAGAATGGTGGAGGTTGGAAACAGCATTAGGAAACCACAGGGTGTTCCAGTGAGACAGCGGTCACTTGGCAGCAGCATGAGTAGGCCACAGAGTGGCACAATCACAGAGTGTGGAGGTGGCAGCAGCATCAGGAGGCCACATAGTGTCACAAAGACAGAGTCTGGAGGTGGCAACAACATGAGTAGAAAATAGATAGTCACAATGACACAAGGTGGAGGTAACGGCAGCAATATCAGCAGCATGAGGTACTAGAGTGGCACAATGACACAGTGTGGATGCGACGGCAGCAACAGCATAAGAATGAGGTCACAGATTGGCACAATGACACAGTGTGGAGGTGGCGGTAGCAGATCAGTGCAGCAGGA
>JAODAL010035729.1:0-42598 GCA_025379985.1 Phyllomedusa bahiana
TAATTTATTAGCTTGTTTTGGGGTGGTTGAACAAAGATACTTTCATCCATAATCCATAATTAAATCTGGTGTACAGTAAGCATTCATACCAGATCAATCTATTACAATGTCAGGTTGTGGAAGTTAGGGATATTGTTATTGTCCATTGGTTTCAGTTCCTTTTTAATTTCTAATGGTAGCCCTTTAATATACATAAGTAGCCCTTTTTTCTGATGGGTTTCCCGGGGGGCTACTAATTTACTCTTGGGAAAACCTTATTTTAGAAGGTAACTATTTCCTGAGGACGTCTAGTGGATAAAAGAATTCAATACATAACATAATATTCCCTGATGACCCCTAGTGGCTATGAAAAATAGTGACGGGACGGTCATTATAAATTTTCCCTAGCTTTTTTTTTATTTTTTTATCTTTCTTTTATGAGTAACAATTGTTTTGAATGATTTTAAAACTATGATTCTATGTTGAAAGCACTTGTTTTTATACTATTTGGAATACGTGTGTTGATTGACATGTGCAGACGCAGCCAGCTGCAGACTGGGCAGTTGTTACTTTGTGCATATATTCTAGGCTGCTCATTCTGACGAGGTGCGGTTTTAAAGAAATAAAATCCTGATAACTGAATAAGGGTGCTTTCACATGGTGCGTTTTTGAAGCATTTTTTGACGCGTTTTTGATGCATTTTATTTGTGTAGCAACGTAAAGCATTAATTGCTGTGCCTTCCTGTACAAAAATGCATCAAAAAACGCATCAAAGAATGCATCAAAAATGCACCATGTGAAAGCACCATAAGAGGTTCAGCACAGTCACATAGGTTGTTGAACTACGGAAAACAGCAGTAAATCCAATGGTATTCCCTTGAAAAAAAAGTATCTATGGGAAATGTATGAAAGGGGTGCGCCCGAAGTCTGACTCTTTTCAGCCCGGGGAAAACTAGCACAGCCCCCTTCGCTATATTTTTTAAACAGGCCCCTCCGTGTGCCCAAAAAAGATACCAAAAAAAAACTCATCCCCCCAAAAAAACAAGCCATCCCCCATACACGAAAAATAAAAAAAAAAAAAAAATTTTGGTCTAGATATTGGATGTAAAAACATGTTTTCCTTTTTTAAAAAAGGTTTTTTTTTGTGTAAAAGTAGTAATAAAAAAAAATATACAAATTTGGGGGATCATTGAAAATTTTTATCGACCGCTGATAAAGCTAGATGTTTTTTATTTCCCCCACGTGACCGTGTAAAAAAAAAAACACTTCCAGGTTGGTCTTTTTTCAAAACACCTCACAAAAACAGTAATAAAAAGCGATCAACGCATCATATGAACCTCAAAATGGTACCAATAAAAATGTCAAATCATCCCAAAAAAACAAGCTCTTAATAAGCTCCATATACAGAAATATAAAAAAGTTATGGCTGTGAGACTATGAAGATATAAAAATGCATTTTTATATAAACACATTGCTATTGTGTAAAAGTAATAAAACATAAAGAACTATGTAAAATTAATATCATTGTAATTCCACCGCCCTGCATAGTAAAGCTATTTTGTCATTTATACTACACAGCGAACCCTGTAAAAATGAAGTCCAATAAACAATGATGGAGCTGTGTTTTTTCCCATCATTTTCATAGCCCAATGCTAAAAAAAAAACAATGGTCCCCTGTGCACAAATCAATGAAAGGGGAAAAATATATAATCATTACCGGGTGCTAATATATATCACTGCATAAGAAAATGACCCAATAAAACATAACATTTATTAAATGCATATTTAAAGATAAAACCCCCAAAACAAGTCCACAAAAGCTCCAGGGAAAGAAAAGAAAACTTACAGTTTTGATGCTTGACTGAAGTTACGGCAGTTGGGCACTTAATGAAAGATGCAGCGCCTATAGGGAAAATAATCCTAAGCTTACCCTAGATAAAACTGCCTAAATTGCGGGGACATCGCCACAAAAAGGGCGGCTCCGCCTAAGAACTAATCCCTAGCGAAAACCTACACCATAACCAAAAAACAACAAACAAGAAATATCAGATAAAAAACATTTGTAACAAAACCAGCCCGACGCGTTTCCCCCTTCACAGGTACAAGGGTTCATCAGGGGACAAAAGGCTACCAAAAGGCAATCAATAGATAAACCAATAATTGGAAAAATGGGTGACCAGTATGATAAAAGATGGAAAGGTTCACCCCATTGACGATACCTGTCCGGCGCTAATATGAGTAGGTAGCAACTAAAAATAGCAGTTGCCCCCACTATATACCACTAACTCCTCCCAGTATGAAAGATATAGCCAATTGACTCACCTGTAGAGCAACACTAGAATGTATCACAGATCGTGATAAAAACCACCGCGACATCCGAAAGACAACCACTGCACATGCGCGCAGTGGGACACAAACAAAATAAGCGTGCTTCCGGTCGCGATTACTGAAGCTGCGGCGTCCCGGAAACGGTCACTGTGCAGGCGCACCTCTAAATGGAACGCACCCTGCGTGTCAGTGACACTGCTGCTAACTGCGCAAGCGCCCACAAGTTGCGCAAGCGCAGTACCCAACATCAATATACATTTAAGCAAAACGCTACATTACAAGGCAAAAGGAGAGACAACAATGATGGTAATTATTAGAATATCTCTTTAACAAAATCAAGCCTAGATGCTAATGCACTTTGATAATGTATATGAATAAATGTAACATAATGATGCAGCAACATACTAGTGAAACAGGGAGGAATTGTCTGATACCATATTAAACCCCATGGTCCTGAGTAAATAGCCTTCTATAGTTCCAAGAGACAAAGGGACAGAGGCAAAGAGATTAATCAGGTTACACTCAAATAAAGAATCCAAAATAAAGGGACTCATTTAGACCCTGCGGTTTTAAAGAGCCCATTTGATAGATCCATTCAGTCTCTTTTCGGATGATTCTTTGATTCCAATTCCCTCCCCGTGGTGATGGTCTAATGACCTCAATCACGTTGAAACGTAAGGTCTTAAAATCTCCATCATGGAACTCCTGTACATGGCGGGCTATCAGAGTATCCCTGCCATGTCTAACATCTGCGGCATGTTCACCAATACACCTCCTAAACTGCCTCTTTGTTTTGCCTATATAATTAAGAGGGCAAAGACAGGTGCAAAGATATACTACGCCTTCTGTTTTGCAATTAGCAAAGTTCCTAATTGAGTAAACTTTATGGTCAAAGGCACTACGGAAAGTTTTCCCTTGTTTTATCACCGGGCAAGCTACACAATTGGTACCACATCTTTCCCTGGAGCTTTTGTGGACTTGTTTTGGGGGTTTTATCTTTTAATATGCATTTAATAAATGTTATGTTTTATTGGGTCATTTTCTTATGCAGTGATATATACACCTGTGCACACAATGCACAATACACACCTAGATGAGATCGAAAATGGGGCGACTTATAGAAGGTTTCACCTGTTCTGGTACTTTGGGGGCTTTGCAAATCTCTTGTATGTCCTGCCTTGCACCCAAACAGCAGTAATGGAGAAAATTAGGTTTTGTGTTAAAAATTTTTTTAACATGTTCACTTTTTTCGCATCTCCTATTTGTCCCAGATTGTGTGATTATTTCATTGCTGTTACAATATATTTAAGTACGTTATTGCATCACAATGTATATATTTGGTTGTGTTCAGACTTCATTTTTCACTTCATCAGAGGTCTTTTAGGGTACTTTAGGGTAATATGAAAAAAGGTAGCCCAATGGATATGGTGACATCACCGCAGACGGCCTACAGACATCAATAGGGAAAATGTAGTCCTAATTGGACTACGTTTTCTCTATTTGTTAACGTACCAGCTATCTGTGCAAGACACAAATGGCCCTGTATGTAACAAACAAATGAAGCTTTTTTCTCCATTTGCTTCTTGTTGTGTCCAGATAATTTTTCTACAATATGAAAGTTTGCCTCCTGACCATATATGTGTCCTGATGTGATTAAAAAAACAACATATAAAAAATCGCCAAGAGCCTCATGTATGAAAGCTGTCTAGGTCGAAGACTTTCCTTGTTGCCTATAGCAACCAGAGCTCCCCTTTCATTTCATATAGTGCTCTGGTTGCTGTTGGCAATAAAGAAAGTCTTAGACCTAGACAGTTTTCATACATGCCCAAACCCACCACCTCCCCCAAATGTCAACATTACCTTACTTAATGCAAAAGCTGGCCCTGTCTTCAGTCCTTAGAAGACTTCTTTTCCTCTTTTCTTGTCTTCTTCTTACTATTGTCTCCAAAATTACTCCTGTGCATCTCTGGCCTTCCGACTTCCTGCTTCCTCGACACAACAGACTTTCCCTTCATACAAATCTTTCAAAAGCAATCTGAAAACCCACCTTTTCATAAGAGTGTACATGCTACAGTAACCCTATTACCAGTACATCCCCATATGGGCAACCTAAACCCTTATCTACTGTCTCCTTATCTAATAGAATAAAAAATCTCATGGGTAATAGGTAAAGCTAATTGCACAACAAGTAAAGGAAAATAAAGCAATAAAATAAAAAAAAGCAATAATAAAATTAAATCACTTGCTCAGAGTCCATTTTCCTTGAGGATGAAATAAATGTATCAAGATGAGTGATTAAGTTTTCTATTCCAGTACATTTCAGAAAGGAAGCATGTTTGTGAATCACTTGATGAGGTATTCCCTGTTGAAGAAATAGCTATTTATGATTTGTGTAAATAGAAAAATCTTAACCTTATTAGCATGGCTTTAACCCATTTTCACATTTGCACTTACATTTACATTGGGGAAAGTGTCCCTTTATCGCAGGTAACCATCTTCCAGTGGGTGATCACGAGGGCACAACTTCTATGGACCTGCATGATCACCTGTTGAAGGGTGGCTGTGATTGACAGCCCCATCAAGAATTACTGGCTGTGATAGAAGAAAACTCCTGGATGTTTACCCTTAAGCCTATGTTCACACGGCTTAAATTGGGACGTATTTCGGCCTGTATTTCGCGGCGTACTGTGCTCAATACGGGTCGAAATACATCCCAATAATTACGGTAATCCACAGTTCTCATAGAGAACTATGGATTACGTCTCCTCTCCCCGCTCGGACAATACGCCGCGGTGGGAGATAAGTGACATGTCTATTACTATCGGCGAATACGCGCCGCTAGTAATGAATGTCTATGGGGCCGGCCCCCCCGCCCCGTGGGAGTCGTCGCGAGCTCCCGAAGTCACAGCATAATTGCGGGGCGTAATTATGCCCCGCAATTATGCCATGTGAACTTAGCCTAAAGCACCACAATCACCCTTTAATTCGTGAAAAATACAACAATATTTACTTTTTAAATCTGTATTTATAAATTAAAATGCTTTCTACAGGTTAAAGGAACACTCCAGGTTTTTTTTTCCTTTAGTTAATTTAATTTCGTCTGTAGGTGCACAGTAGCGCCAGCAATTTTGCTTATCTGTGGTTGAATACAGTAGTTCTCACTGCTGCCACTGGGTCATGTAACCTGCATTCTGAGTTGCTAAAATGCACAGCATTATTGTGTGACCTGGAAGGGAATCTCTCTGTGCATTCCTATGGGAGATTTAAAGTTAGTCTCATAAAAATGCATAGAGCAATAGACGTCCTGTCAGCATCAAAAGCACAATATTTTTTAGATAATCATGTGACATAAGTTGCATTAGCCAGAAATAATGTGTGCAAGTAAGCAAAAGTACTGGCAATACAGTGTACCTAATAGCAATTTCAAATAAACTGGGGTGGGAGGGAGAAGAGCAGTGTGATCCTGTATGAAATGTTAAAGAGGTTGTCCAATTTAAACTTAACAGGGTTTTCAGAGTTTATCAGAAAATCCCTGATTGCTAGGAACTGTTTTAAAATAAAAATAAAAAAAACTGAACTGTACTACTGGAGCTTTAGGGCATGTTCCCACTGCACGGGTTTTTGGACGGTTTTTCAGGTGGTTTGCGGTTTTGCAGACCGCCTGAAAACCCAGCCAAAAATGAGCAGAACGGGGCTCTATGGAAAACCCGTGCAGCAGTCCCCACTGCACGGGTTTTCCGCCCGCGGTCCGCCCGCAAAACATTGTGTATGCACATTCTTCCATCCGGTGTCTGGACGGAATGTGTGCATCTCAATGTGAAGGGGGAGGGCTTTTCTCCGCTCATTGCCACTTGCCGTGTAAATGGCCCCTTGGTGTTCCCTGTTCATTAATCAGCAATGATGTTGTATCACTCATATGACCGTGAGCTGATCATTGGTCTCATCTCTACGTGTGAACATTGACTGCTGAGGCCAGTAACTGGCTCACAGTCGCATGAGCAATAAACAGTATATCACTGAGTGACTGGCTGGGCACACAGGTGCCACGGTGGCGCTGGAACAGCAGTGGTGTGAGAGATAGGTACAGGTTAAATTTTTTATTTTAAAGCACTTTTAAGAAGAAGGGGGTCGTCTGAAAGGCTCAGAAAACCACTGTAATGTGTAACTCCAACTGTAAAACAACTGTAACGGTCGGAGGTAGTGGATCCTCTGGACCACCGCAAGCGATGATGTAGGGAGCGGAATCTTAGTAGATCCCGGTTTTCACCAGAGCCCGCCGCAAAGCGGGATGGACTTGCTGCGGCTGCAGTCTACCAGGTCGCTACTCCTGACGTGACTTACTTGCGGCAGCAGCCGAGGTGTAGCGAGGTACAGAATCGTCAGGCAGGCTTCGTGGTCAGGGACAGGCAGAAGATCAGGACAGGCGGCTCTGGTTCGTAGTTGTGGAGGGTAAGGGCAGGCGGCAAGATTCGTGGTCGAGGACAGGCAGAAGGTACGGTACACAGGAAAATAGAACAAGGCTTTCTGGAACGCTTTCTCAGTAGGCAAAGAGCACTAAAGATCCGGCAGCGTTACCAGGAAGAGGCCGGCTTTAAATAGGAGCAGTGTCCGGTAATGGCCAATTACTGGTGCACTGTCCCTTTAAATTTCACACTGCCGACGTGCGCGCGCCCCAGGGGGCGGGGCCGCGCGCGCGGCGGGACAGAGACGGACAGAGTGGGAGCGTGGCTGGGTAAGTGGACTAGAGCACTGGAAGGAGGGCGAGTGGACGCCCGACCCGACGTGAGGGACGGGGCGTCGCTCGGCATCAGGGCACGGATGGGCCCGCGACCCGGGACTAGGATCGCAGGGGTATCCGTGACAGTACTCCCCCCCCCCCCTTGGCCTCCCCCTCTTTCTGGAGTGGAGGAATCTCTGGATGATGCTGCGGTCCAGAATGTTCTCCTCAGGCTCCCAAGATCTTTCCTCGGGCCCAAACCCCTTCCAGTCAACGAGAAAATATCGCTACCCTCTAGTCCTCCTCATACCCAAGATTTCCTTGACCACAAAGAGATTAGAGGCATCAGCCACAGACGGAGGAGGGACAGCCTTCTGAGAGAAACGATTAAGGACCAGGGGTTTTAGTAGCGAGACATGAAAGGAGTACGAGATACGCATGGTAGGAGGGAGCCAGAGTTTATAGGCCACCGGGTTTATGACCTCGAAAGGACCTACAAAGCGGGGTCCCAGTTTGTAGGTTGGGATTTTGAGGCAGACATATCTGGCCGACAGCCACACCTTGTCACCCGGGGAGAAGACAGGAGGAGGGCTTCTTCTTTTATCTGCTTGCGCCTTCATGCGCCCTGACGCACGGAGCAGGGATTGGCGGGTCAGGGACCAAATGGCCCTTATGTCCTGGACCAGAGTGTCAGCAGCTGGAACCTCAGATAAGGATGCTAGTGGGAGAGGTGGGCAGGGATGCAGGCCGTACACAACGTAGACGGGTGAGGCACCCGCGGACTCTGACTCTAGGGAATTATATGAAAATTCCGCCCATGGAAGTAAGTTGGCCCAGTCATCTTGCCGAGCCAATACGAAATGGTATCATCTCAGAACCTGATTAACTCGCCTCACCTCGCCATTCGCCTGGGGGTCCTCAGCCGAGGAGAACACGAGCTTCACCAGGAGTTGAGAACAAACGGCCTGCCAGAATTTAGAAACGAACTGCACCCCCCGATCCGAGACGATTTGCAGAGGGAGACCGTGCAGACGAAAAATGTGGAGAAGAAATAGCTTGGCCAGGCGCGGGGCAGAAGGCAGGCCTGGCAAAGGGACAAAATGTGCCATTTTGGGAAAAAAACGATCTATGACCACCCAAACAACGGTATTACTGGATGAAGGGGGTAGATCGGTTATGAAGTCCATCGCCACGTGAGTCCATGGTTGCGTAGGGATGGGCAGTGGGTGCAAGAGCCCTGCCAGCTTGTGACGAGGAGCCTTGTTGCGGGCACAGGAGGTACACGCCTGGACAAACTCCTTGACATCCTTAGCGAGGTCCTGCCACCAATAGAACCGGGAGATCAGGAGAAACATATTGCGAGCACCGGAATGCCCGGCCACCAGCGAGCAGTGCCCCCACTTCAGGATACGCCTACGGAGCACAAGATGGACATATGTCTTCCCCGGCGGAACGTTCCGGAGGTCGACAGGGGCTGCGGAAATAAGGCGTTCCAGAGGAATTATGTGCTCTGGGATCGCTTCTTCACCCACCACATCGGAGGCACGGGAAAGGGCATCAGCCTTCACATTCTTTTTGGCAGGGCGGAAGTGAATCTGGAAATTAAAGCGGGAGAAGAAAAGCGACCACCTAGCTTGGCGTGCATTGAGTCGCTGGGCCGTCTGGAGGTACTGGAGGTTCTTGTGATCCGAGTAGATACAAATGGGATGCCGGGCACCTTCCAGCAGATATCGCCATTCCTTCAGAGCCAGTTTTATGGGTAATAATTCCCGGTCTCCGATGGTGTAATTCTTCTCCGCTTGTGAAAAAGACTTAGAAAAGAAGCCACAAGTGACCGTTTTGCCTGTGGGACCTTTTTGCATGAGGACTGCTCCAGCTCCCACCGACGAGGCGTCTACTTCAAGCAAGAAGGGTTTTGCGGGGGCCGGTCGCGACAGGATGGACGCAGAGGCAAAGGCAGTCTTTAGTTTGGAAAACGCTTCCTCGGCCTCGGAAGGCCAGCTGCGTGGATTAGCGTTTTTCTTCGTAAGGGCCACAATGGGAGCCACCAGCGTGGAGAAGTGCAGAATGAACTGCCGGTAAAAATTGCAGAAACCCAGGAACCGCTGTATGGCCCAGAAGCCCACTGGGCGTGACCATTGCAATACGGCTGACAACTTGGCTTGGTGCATCTGTAGACCTTGGTCCAAGATAATATAGCCCAGAAATGGAAGGCTGACTTGATGGAAGAGGCACTTCCCTAGCTTGGCATACAGGTGGTGAGCTCGTAGGCGCTGCAGCACTTGGCGTACGTGGAGGCGATGAGTCTCAAGATCAGGAGAGTATATCAAGATGTCATTCAGGTAGACCACGACACAGGTATAAAGAGGATCCATGAAGATGTCATTCACGAACTCCTGGAAGACAGCCGGCGCATTACACAGTCGAAAAGGCATGACCAGGTATTCAAAGTGCCCGTCCCTGGTGTTAAAGGCCGTCTTTCACTCGTCACCCATGCGGATTCGGACCAAATTGTAGGCCCCTCTCAAATCCAGCTTGGAGAAGATCTTTGCACCCCGTAGACGGTCAAAGAGCTCCGTGATCAACGGCAGAGGGTACCGGTTTTTCACCGTAATCTTGTCAAGGCCCCGGTTATCGACGCAGGGCCGTAAGAAACCGTCCTTCTTCTCCACGAAGTAGAATCCCGCCCCCGCGGGAAAGGAGGACTTACGTATAAACCCCTTCTGGTTATTCTCCCGAAAGTACTCCGACACGGCTTGTGTCTCAGGAACGGATAAGGGGTAGACTCTGCCCCGAGGAGGACTGGTGCCGGGCAGTAGGTCAATCGGGCAATCATATGGACGATGTGGTGGCAAGGTCTCTGCCTGCTTCTCGGAGAAGATGTCAGCATACTCCTGATATGGTGCGGGAAGACCCCCTAGAGGTTTAGACGGTACCGGACAAGCGGTAAGCACCGGGCGACGTGCCACCAAACAGCGAGACCGACACTTTGGGCCCCATCGCAAGACTTCGCCCGTCTGCCAGTCGAGCACTGGGGCATGGCGCTGCAGCCACGGAAGATCCAGAAGGATGGGCGAGGAAGACCGGGGTAACACATAGAACGACAGTCTCTCTTTATGAAGTGCCCCCACTTGAAGGAACAATGGCTCCGTACGGTAATGGACTGGATCGCTGAGGATCTCCCCACTGACAGAGGAGATGGCCAGAGGTTTCTCCAGGGGAACCACGGGGAGATTGTGTCGAGACACCAGGGCAGTGTCCAAGAAGTTTCCAGCCGAACCCAAAAACGCTGAAGCTTGAAAGTGGATCCCAGCCTCAGTGCTGACCAAGACGAGTATGTTCAGACGAGGAGAGAGACTGCACACCCTTAGGGACGCCTCTCCCACATAGCCTAGGTGCGCTCGTTCTCCCGGACGCCGTGGACGGAGCAGGCGACCCCTGAGGAAATGTTCAGGGATGCCGCAGTAGAGACATAGGTTTTCCTTACGCCGTCGGTTAAGTTCCTGCGGAGTCAGGTGGGCTCTATCCACTTGCATGGCCTCTTCCATGGCTGGCTGGGAAGGAGGCAGTGGAGGCGTAGAAACACCGGTGTAAGACGAGGTAGACGGCATGTTCGGACTGGTTCTTGCTCTTGGCGGAGCTCCTCACGTCTCTCCGCGAAATGGATATCAATCCGGTTTGCCAGATGGATGAGCTCGCTTAATGAAGACGGAGGGTCCCAGGCGGAGCGAGCATCCTTAATCTGGCTGGAGAGGCCTTTCTTGAATGTGGCGCACAATGCAGCATCGTTCCAAGCCAACTCTGATGCTAGCGTGCGGAATTGCACGGAGTATTCCCCCATGGAGGAGTTTCCCTGCTGCAGGTTCAACAGGGCGGTTTCAGCAGACGAAGCGCGGGCAGGCTCTTCGAAGACACTACGGAACTCCTGTAGAAATGTCACCAGATCAGCTGTGACCGGATCGCCTCGGTCCCAAAGTGGAGTCGCCCAGGCCAGGGCTTTTCCAGAGAGAAGACTGACCAAGAAGGCCACCTTGGATCTTTCCGAAGGGAACTGACCAGCCATAAGTTCCACATAAAGGGAGCACTGGGTGATGAAGCCCCTGCAGGCCTTGGGGTCCCCGTCAAACTTTGTCGGCATGGACAACCGGAGTTTGGTGCCGACTGGAGCGACTGCCACGAGAGGAACCACTGCAGCCGACTGCTGCTGCTGAGTGGCGATGAGCTGCTGCATCATAGAGGAGAGCTGCTCAAGCTGCTGCGCGATCTGTTTCGATTGCTTGACCACGACGGTGGTGATGTTGGAGATGCTCGGTAAAGACAACTTGGTGGGATCCATGGCCGGATCTTACTGTAACGGTCGGAGGTAGTGGATCCTCTGGACCACCACAAGCGATGGTATAAGCCACGCCAGGGAGCAAAATCTAAGTAGGTCACGGTATTCACCAGAGCCCGCCGCAAAGCGGGATGGACTTGCTGCGGCGGGAGTCTACCAGGTCGCTACCCCTGACGTGACTTGCTTGCGGCGGCAGCCGAGGTGTAGCGAGGTACAGAATCATCAGGCAGGCTCGTGGTAAGGGACAGGCAGAAGGTCAGGACGGGCGGCTCTGGTTCGTAGTCGTGGACAGGCAAAGGGTCAGGGCAGGCGGCAAGATTTGTGGTCGAGGACAGGCAGAAGGTACGGTACACAGGAAATCAGAACAAGGCTTTCTGAAACGCTTTCTCAGTAGGCAAAGAGCACTAAAGATCCAGCAGCGTTACCAGGAAGAGGCCGGCTTTAAATAGGAGCAGTGTCCGGTAATGGCCAATTACTGGTGCACTGTCCCTTTAAATTTCACACTGCCGGCGCGCGTGCGCCCTAGGGGGCGGGGCCGCGCACCGCGGGACAAAGATGGCGGAGCAGGAGCGGGGCCAGGTAAGTGGACTAGAGCACCGGCAGGAGGGTTAACCGCACCCCCGACCCGACGTGAGGGACGGGGCGCCGTTCGGCATCGGGGCATGGATGCGCCCGCGACCCGGGACGAGGGTCGCAGGGGCATCCGTGACAACAACATTCCATAAATCAACAGTACAAGCAACATAAGAAACTTTGTTATGCATCTTATTAAAGAAAAATGCTTTCATTTTCACCGACAAGCACCCTCCACTTTTCATGCATTTTATATGTTCACTCAGTCACTAAATCACTAAGTAAATGGGCTTCAGTTTCACTGAGAAATCATGTCACAGTTGCCCAAAATGGTCTATAGGGAGGAGAGGGGCAAGTGGAGGATAAGACATAGACACGCAGAGATAGTGCTTTGCACCTCAGCGTGTGTGTTTGAGTGTGTAAGAGAGAGCCTTGTGCTTTTAGTTCGCCCCACTATATTCAAAAGACTTAAATCATTATTCAAGTCTTTGTTTACATGTGATTAGCACGTGACGTGGTTTCAGAGTAAAACAGGTAATATTGGCCTGGATACAGTGGGGAAGGGAGAAACATGCAAGTCCGGTATTTTGAAGAGTCCAATTTGCGGCTTTTTCTAACCCCCTTCACTTATCAGATAAGTCTGTTCCCTGTCTGCCTATAGGGAGAGAGCTGTATCATTTTAGAGTAAAACCCACATTGTAAAAACCTTCAGCTATTTCATACTCCCTTTGTTTAGCTAGCCTGAACCATATACTGTATAATTTAAAACATAATTGTAACTACATTGTATTGAATATGTATAAAGTGATGGCAAATTTATATGTGGGTGGTATTTGCCTAAAAACTCTAAAGTTGTCATTTAGCACCTACTATCATTTCTATTGTATGGGCATAAATGAAATGCAATATACTTCAAAGTTTTTTACCTCTTGAGCATGGATGGATGTGTGAAGAACTGGCAGTATCTGAGAAGTAAATACTGCAGCCGCCATGTTTTCTGGTAGTGACCGCTAGATGAAAGACACATTTTATGAGTTTTGAGACAACAGGAGCAAAATTTTTGCAATAAAGCATACAAACACATTCTAATTAGGAGGAGAGAGCTTTACTGGATCTATCAGTTCTCCTTTGCAGCATATACTAGAAGTGGTATTGTTTAGCCCCAGTAGTGGTTGCACTTTTGATCTGGCCCCTGAGCCAGCCAGGCCCACATATCCCCCTCACCACACAACTGCATCGCTGGGTGACATAGATCCAGTGATGCAGCAATCGAAGTCGTCACCTGCATGGTGGATGCAGCAACTCAGACAGAACTGCTTTATCCCCATAGATACTGCAGTTCTGGCGGTATGATGTAATTATGTCATCATGCCATCTGCGCTGTTGCCTGTACTAAAAAAACACAAAAAATTGACCCCTTTATCCATGAAGGGTAATAATCTATTAATTACATACCAATTTTGCTGAGGCAAAACTCATGAACCCGATTCCTGTGATATGGTATAGCATTAATACATAACTTTTAATTGTAACAAAATAAGAAAGGAGAAAACGTGATTAAAATCATGATTAGTAATTGTTTCGACCCGAATTTAAAAAACAGCTATTTCCTGGCTGCGGAGACCTGTAGGGATGTTGTAGAACATTGTGCCATGCTCAAATATGCATGGGGAGCGTGGTTTGGTCTTGATACAATGCTGTGTTTTAGTATGACGCGCAGATGACAGCCGCCGCTATTAGAATCGCTTCACACTTCACTTCTCTGGGCAGCTACAGGGGCAAAACTGACCAAATAACTGAAGTGGGAACACAGCCTGACCAGGTAATGTCAGTGCCAGCTGGAAAGAACTGAGATGAGGGCCAAGATCCTACTATAGCGTCAAACAGAGCACTCCTTCTACACCGACATCAGATGATTCCACGGATTATAACAGAACCTGTTCTGTTAAACGCTGATACTTGTAGAGCCCCCCCAAAAGTGTGGAGAGAGTGTCGGCAATAATTTTGCGTTGACATCACTGATCATTTTTTCCTCCCTTTCATCTGTCAGTGTCCGCTTTCAATCGGTCAATAATCCATCAGTATTGCTAAAGCCAAAAACAAACAGGAGTTGATCCAAAACAGAGATGACCAGTAAATGGGATATTTGTATGTCTTCTGTGTTCTGTATCCACTCCTGCTTTTGACTACCTAATCATCAGACAATACTGATCCTTTTCATTCCTTCTGACAGATTAAAAGAAGGGGAAAATCAAACATAGTGGCAATGTTATAGAGTGGTGGAGGATGGAAACAGCATTAGGAAAACACAGGGTGTTCGAGTGAGACAGTTGTCAGTTGGCAGCAGCATGAGTAGGCCACAGAGAGTCACAATGATAGAGTGTGGAGGTGGCAGCAATATCAGTAGACCACAGAGTGGCACAATGACAGAGTGTGAAGGTGGCAGAAAAATCTTTAGGCCACAGAATGGCACAATCACAGAGTGTGGAGGTGGCAGCAACATCTGTAGGCCACAGAGTGGCAAATGACAGGTTGAGGAGGTGGCAGCAACATCAGTAGGGCACAGAGTGGCACAATGACACAGTGTGGAGGTGATGGCAGCAAGAGCAGCAGCAGCATGAGGTCAGAGAGTGTCACAATGACATATTGTGGAGGTGGCAGCAACATGACTAGTCCACAGAGTGGCACAATGACACAGAGTGTAGGTGATGGCAGGATCTGTTAAAGATGGTGGGTGGTACATGGAGCATCTGGCAGCAGATGTGTGGCATCAGGTGGATGGCAGCATCAGAATAGTAGCTCAGGCAGGTATCCAGAAGAATCCAGACTCATTTCTCAAAGTTTTGGTGAGGCGTCATGGCTGATGTAATCTGGCGCCTAAGGCATTGGTGTGTGGAAATCCTGGCCGATCCACACCTGATTCATCTTGACAAAGGTGAGTCTCTCCACATTTTGGGTGGACAAGCGAGTTCTCCTTGGAGCAAGTATGGCCCCCGCAGCACTGAACACTCGCTCTGATGCCACACTACTGGCTGGGCAGAACAGCTTCTCCACTGCAAACTCAGCAAGTTGCAGCCACACATCCAGTTCGACTGCCTAGTAGTCCAGCGGATCTTCTATGTGGGGTGGCAGAGTGCTGTCCAAGTAGGCCACAACCTGCTGGATCAGGGTCTGCTCCAGATGCTGCTGTTGATGAGTACCCTCCTCATTAGGCATGTGAAGGGAGCTGCTCATCAACGACTCCAAACTTAGGCTGCTGCTGCTGGTACTGCTCCTACCCCCCCACAGCTGCCGTGGCAGTGGTACGTGAGCGATGAGGAACCTCCTGGTCAGACCTGTCATAGGATGGACGATGGCGTAGATAGGCAGCAGCCAGCTGACTACATAGGCTTTCTCTATAGTACTTGAGTTTGTCCTCTCTCTCGGCAGGTGACTAGCTAGGCAAATCAGCATGCTGTGGGCCATCTACACAAGGGGCTCCCTGCCTTCATCTCCACTGTATACTGCCACGGTGTGTCTGGGTCATGTGCCTCGTCTTCCTCATCTCCCTCTACTTCCTCCGGCTGCTCCTGCTCCTCTCCTGTCACATAAGTAGAAAAACCACTCATTTCGCCAGACACTGCTTGTGCTCCAATGTCCTCCTGCTCCTCCTCCTCCAGTTCAGCCCCCACCGACTCATGGGGCCGTGCATTGTAGTCGCCACGTCTCCAGTCCCCTGACCAGATTTTGCAGCATTTGTTCCAGGACATGAAGCAGTGGATTCACATTATTTATCCCATAGTCCTGGCTACTGACAAATAACGTGGCCTCCTCAAAGGGACTGAACAAATGGCAGATGTCACACATGAGCTGCCACCAGCCAACGTCAAAATTACACAGGAGTGTACTCCTGTCCGCTTGAATCATCAAGAAATAATTAATTCTTAATTAATTCTCTGTTCATACAGTCGGTGTAACATATGGAGGCTGGAATTCTAACAGGTGGAAAGATCGCATCTCAGCCTATGCTGGGGGAGGCCGTGCGGCCACTGCAGCTCAAGAAGGGTGTGCTTTGCTTTGTAGGAATGGATGAAGTGCATACACAGTTTCTTGGCCATTTTTAGAATGTCTTGCAGATGGGTGGAAGACTTGAGGAACCGTTTGACAACCAGATTGAACATGTGCGCCATGCAGGGCGCATGGCTCAGCCCTCCTCGGTGCAGTGCAGACACCATGTGCCTTCCATTGTCTTTCACCATGGTTCCTATTTGCAGTTATCGTGGAGAAAGTCACACATTGATTTCGTGTTGCATGATGCGGAGCAGTTCTTCCCCTGTGTGACTTTGTTCGCCCAGGCAAACCAGGTGTAGAACTGCGTGACAGTGCTGTGCCCTGCACATGTGGTATGATGGAGCAGCACTAGACTTGTGGAGGCTGAGGTGGTGGTGGAGAAGGAGGCAGACATTGGCACAGGATCAGCAGTTTGACAACGTGGAGGAGAAAGCGGTGTCTCCTGTCCAAGTTGTTGGTGTGGCTGTACAGGAAGCACATTCACCGAGTGGGCCTTTAAGGACATGTACTCTCCCTGACCGTAGTTACAGCTCCACATGTCCGCACTGCCGTGCACCTTGGAAGACGGCCGTCCAGCAAGAACAGCATGCAGCTCTGAACATTATGCCTTTAAAAATTTTAATAACAATACACACATACCAATAAAAATATAATTATATGCGCCGGAGATGTCCGCTCCCTGCCAAATCTCGCTGAGGACAGGGAGCGGAGAAGGAATGCACCCATGTAGTTCACACATTCCAGGGCTACTGTGCCTGCCCGAATGTGTGTAATACAGACAGGAAGCCGCGGAGGAAAGAGAAGGGGGAGGAATGCCCTCATCTATTACACACATTACTTGCTACTGCGCATGCCCGGAAAGTGTGTAATACAGAAAGATAGAGCAGGGGAAGAAAGACCCGGCCGTCATCACAGAGCATGCGCAGGAATGTGCGCTAATGTGATTACGATCGGGGGCCAGCCGGAATTCAGATTAGAAGAGCCGGCAGCCATTAGAAGACGAGGAGGCAGCATCCGACCGGACGGGGTAAGTTTGTTTACTGAAACACAGAATAAGGGAGACAGAGAAAACTAAACAGCTTTGCAAATAACATCCAATTGCAAAGTTGTTTGTTTTCACTGTCCCTTTATTCTGAATATCATTAAATGAAATGATACAACCCCTTTAATTTATGAGGGCGCATGTATCAGTTAATACAATACAGATTGACAATGTATTTTTGTAGAAAACAGCAGTGACTGCTAAACTCATGAAAAAACATGGCAAGTAAGAAAAAAAAAAACTATAAAAAGTAGCTGCAGAGACTTCCAGTTCTGGCATCAACGTGATGTGAGCAGCAGTTAGAAGCTCCTGCTTACCCAACTCACATACTGGACAGCTTTACCTGACAGAGGCAAGCGACACAGCCTAAACGTTACCCGGAGTAGCAGGGAGGAAGGAGGAGTTGGCAGACGCAGGTTAAGTGGCAGTTTGAGGTGTGGAGGAGGCGGCATAATGAGCGAGGTGCGGGTGCAGGCTGCCGGGACTCACAGACCGGAGGACACGGCACTACGCGGGCAGAGCATGGAGGCAGAGAGGTACCATTGGTTCCATGGAGGAGAGCGGAGAGGAGATCCAGAGCAAGGGATAGATAAGGAGAGGTATGGAGACACAGCAGGGTAGTCCTCTGCGAGGAGGCTGGAAAGTTTGCGCCAGTTTTGAGGAGCGGCGGCCATTTTAAAACAGAACTTCCAACACCCCATTATACGTGGAGTTGGATGGTGAATTGGCAGTCAGAGACGCCTCGCGAGGTCTAGGTGTAGAAAACAGGAGGAACACTCCCCCGGCTCTCACCTAAAGTACCAGTTACAAGGGGTGCTGCAGAAATTGCACCAGGAGTGTGTAAGGGTACAGAAGAGGTGGGGAGCTCATAAATCTCAATAAGCCCCAACTATCTGAACATAAGAGAGACTGTCCTCTATCACTACCTTGAGAAGCCCACTCTTATTATTCTCCTAGAGAGGCCAAGTTGAAAATACCCTGACTAGAGAGACTTTGAAGAGCTCAAGACACAAAAGACCATTCCTTGCTCATAGGCCACCTACTGTCGGTGCGGATATTATTTCAGTTTTCTCAGCCATTATGAGCTCTGGACAGGGGGGAGAAAAAAGAACCCATAATCCTTAAAATAAGAGAGGGAAAGGGCAACGACGGGGGAAATATCCACCCTCGTTTCATGGAAAAATATTTCCCCAAGCGGGGGAAAAACCAACAAATCAAACCAGACATCGGGAAACCCGAAGGAGTTACAAAAGGGCCACTCGCCCCCTGTCTTTTGGGGCCCGCCATCCCCGGCCCACTAACCACCCCACATCTAAAGAGACACCTATAAGGGGGGTTTAACGGAGAACCCAGGGGTTTTGATTATAAGAAATTAAATCGAAGTGGTGCAGATTATTTCCAACATAAGGCCACGTTGGCCAACACAGTCGCGGCATCTTTGTTCAACCCCAAACCCAAACCCCAAAAAAGGGGACAGAGACCACGAGGGGAAGAGAAAGTAAAAACCCTTGGAAGATGATAACGAATTGCACTTTTCCCAAAATCAAAGTTTTAATCTATGAAAAAAACAATTTTTGAACAAGGGGAGGCCCTGGAAATATTTTCCAAAAGGGAAAAATCTTCGTAGTTGGCCTGCCAGAACTATTCCGCAAAAGGATTACTTCTATATGCGAAACAAATTCCAAAGGTCCTCCAGTCCAACACTTTCAAGGTGGGGGGATCAAGATGGGCCCCAAACCGCGAGGGGGCGGGGGCAAGGAGCTATCATAGGGGTCCAGAGGTGTCCCCCCGGAGGTGATAGCGAAATTCCTGGACTTCACAGATAAAACACCTCATCCCACCTTCAACTAGTTAAGCTCTGTTGATCCCTTCGGGGGGTCAAGGATTCTCATCTTCAGGATTTTCGGCCGAGGTGTTGCAAAAGAAAGGGTTTTTGGAAATTTGTGGGAAATCTATCATAAGGAAAAATGAATTTGCCTTGCTGTTCCCGGCTTTTTTAAAGTTTACTACACAAGGAAATCCCCACATTCTACTCTCCGGGGTGAAACCAGAAACTTCTTTTCAACAAGACGGTCGATGGCAGTGAATCTCTGAAAGGGACACAAAATCTCGTCTCCGGGAACTTACTCGCCTACACACATTCCAAGGGGGGGGAAGGGGCCCCCGGCAATGGAAAACCAGCTCCAAATCATCTTCTAAAAGGGCTTTCCGAAGTTTCCTTTACCTGCTACATATTGTCGACCTATATCCTTTGGGTTTTAGTTTTTGAGGACTGTTTGTGTCTTTAAAGTTACATAGTTGATTAAGAAAACAGAGTTGGGGAGGGGAAATGGGATAAATTTGTTTTCCCGTGAGGAGAGGAGAGTTTCTGAAGTCAACAACACGGGGAGGTACTTCTGTGGCTCACCATGTTGGAAAAATGAGAAGTCCAGATCTTGATGTTTTTGATTCATGTTGCGTTCTATGTATTGGTTAGGGAAAGGGTGGTTTCCTGTTTTATTAGGTTGGAAAAATATATGGTCTCTGTAGCGCCGGCTCTAGTTGCAAGAGAAAAGGGTCAAAGGGTTACCCAGGAGAAGAAAGAGGTAAGAGAACCTCGAGTGTTATAGGTTACCAGCCATCTAGTACAAGAAGGGAAAAATGGATATGAAAATTATATCTTGGAATATCAAGGTATTAAATTCCCCACACAAGAGAAGAATGGTCCTATGGCATTTACATAAACTTAAAGGAGACAAGATCTTACTGCAGGAGACCCATTTGAAAGCGGAAGACATGGCCAGAAAGCAAAAAATGTGGGTGGTGGAGATGGTAGGATCCACAGCTCTCAAAAAAAAAGGCAGGAGTAATGGTTCTTTTAAACAAACGGTCCGCAATGCTTTTTGGGTTTGCATCCGATATAATCCTAGAAGGTAGGATACTCCAGGTCACTCTAGACATCCGGCAGGCAGAGTGAGCTTTTAAACAATGTATACGCCCCCAATAAACTAGACAAGGGGTTTTTTCCAGAGCCGGAAATGGCAATCCTTCAGGATCAGGAGTCGCAAATAATTTAGCAGGTGATTTCAACGGAGTAATGAATCCCAGGGAAGACAGGAAAAGAAACAAAATCTGTAAAGAGCCAAACACTTCACAGAGGGACCATATTTTGCTGCAGGTGACTCAGAATCTAGGTTAACAGACATTTGGAGACATGGCAACCCAGAGGGCAGAGAGTTCACCTTTTTCTCTTTTCCCCCAAAATTTCCTGGTCTAAAGGATAGACTACTTCTTTTTGAGTAACAGAGTGGTGAGCAGGCTAATATTTTGGACATAATAATTTCAGATCATGCCCCTATTACACTGACAATTCAGGATATGCATCCTAAAGGTTCTGCTGACATAATTTGGAGATTGCTGGCCTTTCTCCTTCAGGAAAGGGGTGCTACGAACTTTTGAAGGCTGTGGAAGGAATAACTGTGAGTCAAATGAGATGCATAGGGACAACCCCTTCTTGTTTTTGGGGGACTGCCAAAGCATATTTGAGGGTAGAATAATCGCATATACAGCCAATATAAAAAAACAAGGGTAGGGAGCGGTATAAAACTGCAACTCTTTGCCTTAGGAAAGGCATACTACTTTTCTGGGTTTTTGAAAGATGAAAAATAAGTGTAAAAGGATCAGGCAAAGGCAGGGGTTGCAGAAAGAATATGAAAATCTACAACGATCAACAAATGGTCTCTTCTTTAAATTCGAAATAAATCCTTAAAATGTTAGCAAACATGGCCAGAGGGAAACGAAAGCAACTATTATCCAGGGATTTAAGATGTACAGGTAACAAGCAACAGATCCAAAACAATAAACAAGAATTTAAAGAATATTTGCACCTAAAATTTGTGAAAGGGCAAACCGCATCAGATCATTTATCATTCTTAGAAAAAATTGAAGCTACCAGCTTTGACCAGGAGGATTTAATGCCCCGATAGGGCTGGGAAAATTAATGGCCACAATTAAGGGAATTCCAAACAGTAAAGCACCAGGGCTGGATGGGATAATGGAAGATTTTTATAAATTATTAGCTCAAGATATAGGGGAAGGTTTTGTTAAGGGCAGATCGGATGTAACAAACATTAGAACGGTTCTAGCGGTCCAAGATGGCCTGGTACATTGAGATGCTAAAAACAAATGCCCAGCATTATTTGCGGTCGATGCCGAAAAGGCATTTGACAGCGTGAAATGGACATGGCTCTATAGTGTTATGGCTGAAATGAATATCCAAAGGAACTTCAGAGCCTTCACAGAGGCCATCTATAACAACCCGCAGCCCAGGGTTAACACCCAGGGATTCCTTTCAGATCTCATTAAGATGCAAAAAGGGACGAGACAGGAGTGCCCTCTTTCCCCGTTACTTTTTAATATTGCCCTAGAGGCAGTAATTAGGCACTTAGTTTCTTCCAACCTCTTTGAAGGGATAAAGGTGGGGGGTGAAGAGGTTAAACTATGCTGCTTCGCAGATGACGTGATGCTTTTTGTGAGTTCCCTGGGGATCATCTGGGAAAATTAATAAGTTTCCTAGACCAAGTAGGGAAGCTGAGTGGGTACAAAATCAATATTTCAAAAAGTCAGTTGCTCTTCCTGGGAACTCTTAGAGGGGATTGTCAGCTAAGAGAGAAGGTTCAGGTGCTCTCGACTAGCTTGACCTATTTGGAAATTAAGATAGGGCAGAGGTTTCTTCCTTATATCAACTAAACTACAGTCCATTTATTGATTAAATAATTGGAGAGTTAAAAAGATGGAGCCAACTCCCATTGTCATTGTTTGGCAGAGCACACTTACTTAAAATGATCAGCTTTGCACGCCTACTTTACCCTTTGCAAAATCTACTTCTACTACTAAAACATAAAGACATCAGTAGATTACAATTTGCTTTTGTACAGTTTCTATGGAAATCCAAAAAGCCCAGAATAGCTTATAACTATCAATCCCTAGGTAGCTAGTGCTCAACTACCTAAACCAGGATTATCGTCCCGAAACAAGGACGGTCCTGTCACGAACCTATCCCTTACTAGAAAAGCCTTGTTAGTCCTTGTTTCGGACGAAATCCTGGTTTAGGTAGTTGACCCTAGCACCTGGGATTGAAGTGTGTATACAGCCGTTCTAATCTATGTATCAGCTATAATCTTTGTTTCCTCTGTGAAGAGTTTTCTGCCACATTATTTTTAATATATTTAAACATTAAAAGTTATATTTAATTGGTTTCTCCTTTGGGGTTTTTTTTTGTTTGATTTTGATAGTGAAAAGTGGCCCTAAATTTGGGACCAAAACGGGTTTTTATATTAAAGGGACGTTGGGCTAAAAACCCGACATAAACTATAAAATTTTGGGCAGCAATGGTCGACATGTAAAGGGATTGGGATCAACGGGAGCAATTTTTCTCCATTTTGCATTTAGAAAAAGAAATTTGGGTGACCCAGAGAACTTAAAAGCTCTTCTGCACACAGCCATCTGGGACTTCCTTCTCAGCTAACGTAGTGTGATCCTTAGGACCCTATAGCCACAGGAAACATAAAGAAAAATACCACTCCCTATGCACCTCAAAGTATGCTCCCCTCGGGGAATTACCCTTTTTTCCGGGGCGGGAAGAGAAAATAAGTTTTTGAAGAATGGAGAAAAAAAACATTCAACAATAGGTGATTTAAAAATCCACAAACGACAACAGTTTTATGACAGGGCAAAACTCAAAAAGAGATATGGCTTTAGGGATAGGGAATTTTTTCAATTCTGGAATGCATGGCTTCTGTAAAAAACATATTAAAAATTTTGGCATTTGGCAGAAACCTCGGGTACATTTGACACCCTTATGGGAAAAACAGACCAACTAACTCCCTCTCTAGTATTTATAGAAATCTGGGGATAAGATGTCCTGCCTCTACTAAAGATTCTTTTTTTGAGGTCCTGGGAAGTAACTAGGGTGATCCGGACGCTATACTGAAGATTAGGACTGGTCTGGGAAAATCAGGAAGCCATCATTAACGAGAACTGGGGGGAGATGGTATTCTGCCTACACACAAAGCAACTTATGCTTTGATCTCCCGATAGAAAGTGCTCCAGTTAAATTATCTGAGGAATGCCCTAAGTGTAAATTAAATTAAAGCAGACCTACGGGCATGGTATATGGCACTGTCCAAAGTTGAAGAAAATTGGGAGAGCGTTCTGCAGATCATCAAGGAGGTGTCGGAGGTGGAGGTGCCGAATGACCCAATAAGTGCTATTTTTCATTATATTCCAACCTCTGAACTCGGGAGGGGAGAGGTTACAGCTCTAGTGAACAAGGAGGTTCACATTATATTAGTTAGCAAAAAAAATGCAGTCTCCGCCCATTGGATTAAGGTGAGTTTTCCCGACTAAAGAAAAAGTAATATTACAGTTCGAAACTGTTAATGTATGTACTGTCAAAGTACAAATGACAGAAAGCTCTTTTGAAAGGGGAAAGAAAATTTTACTAAAATTTCACTTATGACGATTTTAAAGACACTGATTGGTTCACTTCCGCACCTCCTACTTTTAAACCTCCGGGAAAAAGGGCTGGCCTCTGGCAGACTTGAGATCGGATGACACTTGATTTTAATAGTGCTAAGGCTTCTACTCTGGGTGGGGCATGCTGAGGTGGTGGGTAACACTCTGAAACAAGGGGTACTTTCAAATGATTCCGGATTAGGAGACTACAGAGTCGACGAGCTACAAAGTCGTCATAGACAAGACTGCTTTTTTTCCAATGTTTTGTTTGTTGGTTTAGTTAGGGGTGAGGGTCTTCATAGAAGGAAAGGAAGGGGGTCAGGCACGAAAGATGTAAAATACACTTGGTGAGAACAACATTGCCCACTTCCTCCTAGGAAGATAGGGGCATCCTTTTTTTGTTATTTCTATATATCATAAAAAATTGAGAAGTTTATCTGAAGAAGGTTGTACTATTTAGATTGTAAATTCAACTGTATTTCATTGTAAATTCATGGGAATGATGTCCTGTAATTTGCTGTCTTTTAAAAGTTAATATTTTCTTTTCAATAAAATTTTTTGTTTAAAAAAAAAAAGTAGCTGCAGGCTACTCTATAGTAATGCAACAGCAGGACCAGACCCCGGCAAATAAACGGTTATTAAACTGATATGATTTTGGTTTTGCCTCCATCTCCCTTAAACCTGCCTTTATTGTGTGGCATTCACTCCGTTCCACAAGGCATTGTTTACAAGAAGGGGTCACATGGTGAGGGCCCAAAGGGGGCGCCACCTTTTTGCCTTCTGAAATCATCAAGTCACTCTATTCTCTTTTGCAACCTCCAATGTCGGGCCATTTCCCTGCTTAAAGCATTGCAAAGGTGAGGTACTGTGATGAATTGAAAGGTGTTTGCTTGGTCCACAATGCAAAAGTAAAACAACATGAGAGATGTTTTACCCCAATTCAAATTCACCCCCTAAATGAAATTGGGTATTCAGGGATCAAACCCTTTGTGAATTTTGCAATTAAGCTCCTTGTCCAAGATAGAAAGTTGTGCAAAAAGTACTGAATCACTGAAAATTTGGGCATTGCATTTTAAAGTTAAGAATGGCCATTTTTTCAAAAAAAAAATATTCAAGAACTTTTATTTAATCCTGAATTTCAACCAAAAACCAAATACTTTTTAATTGTATTTACTGAGAAAACTAAAGACTTACTGAGGAAGCCTTTATCCTCATTCGGTGTACCTTAATACCTCCACATGTTACCCAATAAGGTACTACCTACAAAAGGGGCCGATAATCTACCAATACTGGCCTGAAGCTACCTAATGGGGGCCACCTACTACCTGCCCATCTTCCTAAAGGAGGGTTACATACCATATACCAAAGGGGATTTTACTTATTTAATAGGGAAAATCGCCCACTTTTCTACTTACTATTTTTTTGGGGTTTGATCTACCTGAAAGGAAATCTACCAGTCCTGCCTATTTTTTTGGGGGAGGCAACCACTATAGGGGGGTTACCTACTAGTAAGCGATTACGTTTACAATTATCGGGGCGATAGTCGATATCGCAATTATCAAAACATTTCCGATAGTCGATAATAGATTATTTTCCATACCATTAAGCATGGGAGGCAACAAAACCTTCATTCTTTCCCCAAAAAGGGCTGGAAAGCGGGGAAATTTAAAAACCACAACAGTCAATGGATTTCATCTACATCAGGCAAAACACTTAGTTTTTAAAAGCCACAGAAAAAAGTCACAGACCCTTCACTACCCTGTCTTGTACCACAGCATGCCCCTTTTAAACCTGCATCACCCACAAAAAAAAAAGTGCCAAAAAAGGCATTATGATTTGAACCATCATTTTACTTAACTGGACTTTGAATATCCCTGTCCTGGAACCCCAGCATGATCCCCAAACCTGCAGGCCCCCCCAATTTAAAAAAGTCCCGGGAAAAAGGGGAGTTTTTCAACCACCATTTTAGTTAAACCTGGTCATTGACTATATTTTGCCTGTACCGCAAAAATTACCATTAAACCTGTCTCCCCACAAAATAAAAAGTGCCGGATAAAAAAGTTTTTGAACCCCCTTTTTTTTTTTGAATTTAAAATTACTATATCTTTTCCTGAAACCGGGCAGTATGACCTTTTAAACCTTTCTAAACCCCCAGTTTTAAAAATCCCGGGAAAAAGGAGTTTTTCCCCAACCACCTTTTTAATTTTTAAAACGGACATTGAAAAAATACCTGCCCCGGGGCCACAGCATGACCCCCAAACCTGCATAAACCCCCCAAAATTTAAAAAGTGCCGCAAAAAGGAGTTTTTTAAAACCCACCTTTTTTATTAAAGGGGGACTTTGACTATAGGTGTCCGGGGCCACGCATGGGGCCCCAAACCTAAAGTTTCCCCAGTTTTTAAAAAGGCCGCAAAAAGGGAGTCTTTGAACCCCCTTTTTTTAGTTAACTGGACATTGACTAATCGGGTCCTGTACCGAGAATGCCCAAATTAAACCGGGTCTGCCCCAAACAGATTAAAAAGGCCGGGAAAAAAGGGAGCCCTTTTAAACCCCACCTTTTTTATTTTAAACCGGGACATTGTGACAATTTTCGTCCTGTACCGTAAAATTTACCATTAAACCTGCCCTGCCCCAAAATTTTAAAAAAGGGTCCCGGGGAAAAAGGGTCTTTGAACCTTTATTTTAGTTTGAACTGGACTTTGGGACTTTTTTCTGCCCGTACCAAGAAGACCTTTTAAACCCTGTCTGCCCCAAACAGATTAAAAAGTCCCGGGAAAAAAGGGTTTTAAAAACCACCATTTTAGTTAACGGACATTGACTATATCTGTCCTTTACCCGGCAGTATGACCTTTAAAACCCTTTGCCCTTAAACCCCACAGATTAAAAAGTGCCGGAAAAAGGGTTCTTTGAACCACCATTTTAGTTGAACTGGACATTGACTATATCTGTCCGGGGGCCCCAGCATGAGCCCCAAAACCGTTTAGTTTCCACAGATCAAAAATTTGGGCCCCTAAAAAAAATTTTTGTACAGTGACGGGTCTTTTAAGAATATTTTTTGGTAACTAAATTTATTTTTAAACAGAATTTATTTGGGGAATTTTTTATTTATATTTTTACATTTTTTATCATTTTGTTTTTTTTTTCAAGTGTATAACATACAAAAATACACCCCCCCCAGCATTTTTAAAAAGGTATTTTTTACAGCGGGGTAAAAGGGGTTTAATTCCCCCGCACACCCCATAATAATACAAATGTCCTAATAAACCCAAAAACACTTCTTGGGGTTGAGAAAACATTTGCCCCCCTTTGGTTTCTGAGACTGATTCACCCAAATCAATTTAATGGTTTCATTTTTTCCTCCAAACCCTTTCCTTCTTGTTTAAAAGGGACAACTCCCCGGAGATCAAATGATGCGACCCCCCTTTGTGACTCCAGCCCCAAAAATTTTAAGCCTCAAATTTTGGGGTTTAAATTTTTGTTTCCCGCCCTGGACCCCTTTTTTTTCACTACTTAACCCACCCGAAATCACCTTTTTTTAAAAACTTTAAATTTTTTTGAGAAATTTGAAGGCCTCCTGATTGGGCCCCCAACGGTGAGACCATGCGCCTCAGCCATCGTTAACACGGATTTTCCCGCGCCAGATTACAGTGGTTTCGGTGAGAGAAACCCTGGGTAGCGTCTGTCATCTATTAACAAAGGAAAAAAAGCCCTTTTTGACCAGCAACGAAAAATAGAATGCTGAAGCAAGTGGGGGAAGCGGAAAAAGGGGGGTAAACCTCCACCTTCCTCAACACCCGTCAAGAAATGGAAACGCTTGCCCCTTTCCCTATAAACTTACCAATTGACTTCCCCTTTGGAAAAAACTGGTTTGGGAACCTCCTGTTTTCCCCCCAGGTTTCCCTTTTTTTGCCCTTCATTTCTCATTTTACTTTAACTTCTGGGGAAATTGTCCCCTGTACTTTGTTCTCTGTCCGTGGGGTCCCATCTCCAAGTTTTTCTGAAAAACCCCACCTCTGGGCAAGTTTTCCTGTACCTCCCTTTTTCAAATTCAGAGGAATTTTTTTACCGCTATTTTGTACATGCAAGTTTTTTTTGTAAGTTTAATTCAAAAAAACAAAAATTTTTTAAAAAAGATGGAAAACCCCCCCATGTCTTTGGGTTTTTCTTTTTTAATTGTTTTTAAAATAGGGTTTTCTCAAAACAAGGGATTTTTTTAAACAAAGTTAAAGATCTTGCAAAAACAAGTCATTTTGCAATATTTTCCCCCTTAACCCGTGTCCTACCATTCCTTTTTCTGACAGCACCATCACCCCTTTAGCCACTCTTGACAATTGTGAAGAACAAAAGTCTTTAAAAAACAACATTTTTTTCAATTTGGGAAACCCGTAAATCTAGCTGCATTTCACAGCAAAATTTCCCCCCCAAAAATTCAAAAAATACCCAAAAGCCAAAATTTTTCCCAAATTTTTGAAAAACAAATTCCCGTTTTAAAAAAAAACATTTTTTTATTAAAATGACCCTTAGAAAAGCTGCATTTCACAGCAAAATGCCCCCCAAAAAATTTAAAACATATCCTTGAAACCACTTTTACAAATTTGGGGGGAAAAAAAAAAACCCCAAAAGTCCCATTAGAAACAAACAAATTTTTTTTGAAAAGGGCCTGTAATATTGCTGCATTAAAGCAACATGACCCAAAAAATTATAAAAATGACTTCTCAGCCCCCCTTTTTAAAAATTGGGGGCCGGAAAAACAAACAAAAACATCGGGTTTTTTAGACGCAGATAGTCGGCACCCAAAATTTTTAAGCTGGCTCTGTGTTTGGATGTGGGGCCCTGCATTTCATCGTTGGTGGGTTTGGAAAAAAAAGATAGGGCCCGAGGGCACACATTAGGTTTTCCTTTCCACCAAGCCTGCTGCTGCTGGGCCCTTACGGTTTCTTGGGGACTCTACTGCTTTCACATCGCTGATTTTGTTTTTACAGTGACATTTGAAAACGTGAATCAGACGCCAACAGAAAGTTTTCCATTTTATCAAATCACAAGGTCTCCTTTCCTGCATTTTTTCTACTAGTTTGGGTGGGAAAAAAAGGCTTTAGTATTGTTTTTTACCGGGAACCAAAGGGGGGCCAAACCCCGTAAAATGTTGGGTTTATTTTTTTTGGCCTTTTAAAGCAGGATCCAATTTTGGGGGAAATGGACAATTTCCCAACACCAAGTGAACATGGGCCTTTATTTCCCAAGCCCTCTGGGTCCCAAAGGGGGGCTAGCAAACTGCTTTCCCCATCTTCCTCCTCCCCCCTCAAAATTCGCGCCAACCCCTTTTCCAAGGCAGGGGACAAACAGTAACCGGTTTCTAGGAATACCTCCCCCCTCCTCCTCCGCTTCCTCCGGCACAGCTTTTAACGCAGGCCTGGGCTTGCCTCAATTTAAGCACCCTTAATCTGATGCGCCCCTTGAAATATTTCCCGGACCCCGAACCAAATGCCTAAAGAAGACCGATAAAAATTTTTGGAAAATGTGGGGCCTTTTGATTCGACGGAGAGAAAGGGCCCTTTTTCCCCATCTGTGTCCCCCTCTCCTCCTCCCTCGCGGCGGGGGCCCGATGTTTTTGAGTGCCCAACGATTGTTTCCCGAACAAAATCAAACCCCCAAAAAGGTCTGCTGACAAGGGCATCGCCGCACTGAAACCCTTTTGGTTGCTTCTTTAAAAAATGGCAAAAAGGGTGGTCAACTCTTTCAACCTGCCTCCACTCTCCCTGCTCAACAAAAACCCCCAGGTCCGCAACCGCTGCTTGTCAGCCCGTGTCACTTCGTACTGCATAATGGCAAATTTCGCTGCTTTCCCACAATCCCCTGGGGCATGTGGATGGTGGAATTCCAGCGTGTTGCCACTCAAACCCCCTGAGAGGGGGGACGGGGGGGGCCGAGCTGACGCTGCAACCCCAAAACACCCTGCGGGGCGAACAGGGTGCCAAAGGGAGAAGTGCGAACTCAGACCCCGAGCCTTTTTCCCGCAGGCATCCAGACCCGGGGGGGGAACGCTTTAAAATTTCTGGACGACGAGGTTCATAAAAATGTGCCAGGACAAGGGATGTGATCCTGCCTCCCGGATCTTAAGGGCCGGCAGAGATTTCGCACGTTTATCGCACACTACCTTGCCTGGCAACAAGGTTCTTGTAACACAGCCAGCGCTCGAGTTCGTTTGCGGAGAGCGTCCACAGCTCCTGACTGTGTGTGGACGGTCTCCAAGACAGATTAATTTCGAACATGGCCTGGTTTCTCTGGGCACGTGATGCCACCAAGAGGACCATGGGGGGAACAGAGACCATGCACCACTTCCTGCGGTTTTGAGAGCGTGCGCCGAGCCTGAGAGCCACCGTCACGACAGAAACATCCACCCAGCTACCCAGTGAGCTGTACATAGATTATAGCGGCCCCTTGACCGTGCTTACTATTCCATGTGTCGGTGGTATAGATGGGATTTCCGGACAAGATGCAAGACAACGCCACTTGAAATTTTAGATGACACGTGACCTGGCCAAGGTAGGGACGGCTTTTATGGCAAAGAAATGCCTGCTCGCATCTGGTATTGGGGCAGTCAAAGCGGCCATGACGGTGGCGGAACCCAATCTGTGTCCACCAGACGGAAAGGCAACCATTTCAACGGCCAGAAAGACCTGGCAATTCCGACATTCAGGCTTTTAGCTTCGGGATGGTTTGGGTTAAAGTGTTTCTTCTGCTCCCAAACTGGGATAACAGAAGGCTGGCTGCTAGACTGGGCCGCCTGTACGGCATGCCAGGTCGTCAAAAACTGTGGGAAGGGACAGGAAGGGGTAGGATGGTGCTGGTGGTAATCGGGCGACGGTGGGGCTTAAAGCAGGTAAGCTGGATCCCTGATCATGATCTCTGAGAGACCATGGGCAGCTGAGGAAGCTTAGGTAGTGGCGGAGGAGGAGGGAGGCGGAGACAGACAGAGGGTATGTGACCGTGGTTGGAGGCCTGGGGGTCGGTCTGCCTTTATTTGGCCAAGTGTTGCCTCCATTTCAACTCATGCATTCGCTGCATGTGACTAGATGCTTGGTGTGGTTAAACACCTAAGAAGTTTCTTGCTCTACTTTGCGTGTCTGCAAAGGCGGCTATATGACATCGTGTGTGAAGATCAGAGGCTTGCTCAAAGAAGGCCCAGGCTTTAGAGGTCCTGGACCTTTTTGACGGCGATAAGCGAGGAGCGAGGTTTCCGCTGACCGCCCTCTCCCTTTTTGTGGCGGGACCCGTATTGACACTACCCCACTCGTCTAGAGATCCTTCCTCGTCCTGTGAGAAGCGCTGCAAGCAAATTCTGCGGAAAGAAGGGACCCGATGGTATCCGCAATGAGTCGTCATCACCATCATCATTCTGTCATCAACCAAAGGTGACTTGGTCGTCCTGACTTTCTGCATTCTAGAAGCTGCGGTTAAAGGCAAGGGGCACTGCAAGGCGTTGCGAAGACCGGGATTTTTGCCGATTTGACCGGCTTCCTTATCCTCTCGATGGCAGAGATAGAGAGAACTGGGCGTCAGAGCAGGACAAAATCATCTATGATCTTTGGCCTCCTTGATCTTTTTATCATGCCATTTATGACCCCAACCGATTTGTCATCAAAGAGGTCATTCAGAAACATACTGGAGTTATCCACTGTGGTGGGGTTACACGAGTTGACACTTTGGGGATGCCTTCGCTTCATGTTGGTCGGATGCTGATGTGCTAATGTATGACATTTGTGGCTGTGCTGGAGTGACGAGGACGGGTTATGACTGCTGGATGCAGGTTGCATTAACACTGGACGAACAGATTGTTCGACGCTGTTCGTTACTTATCTTCACAGGGCCCTGACCCCAGCGATGACAGCCTGACGGTCCTGCAGACTGACGATCCGCTGCATGCGTAGTTGTCGCAAGCACTGGAAGAGAGCCCCTTCTCTCGTACCTCTACCTCCCATGGTCCTACCCCCCTCTTTGCTCGTTACCACCTGCATTCGCTCCATGTCCGAAAGATAAAAATTTGAGAAGGTATGGAAAAGTTTGAAAAGTTCTCTTTATTAAAAGACGGCAAATCTACCAGCTATTCTCAAATCCCTCAATCAAAACAAAATTGCTGGAATTGAAATTTAAGTGGGCTTTTTTTTTTTTTTTTTTTTTTTAGGTACCTCTATCAAGATAAAGATTGACTGACCAAAAGTGAAAAAACACCTGTCTGAAATGTATACGGTATAAACGTATTTTTGGCACCTATCAATACTCCTGTGGTGACTACAAAATTGCTGTATTCAAGATTAACTGAAATGTAGCTCTATCACAAAGCTTGAATAGAGACTAAAGTGAAAAAAACACCTTGTCTGAAATGTATACGGATAATAAACGGTATGTTTTCTGACTATCAATTCACCTGTTAGGTGACTCAACATTGCTGTTATTCAATTTAACTGCCAAAAGTAGCTCTATCAACAAAGCTTGACTGACCAAAAGTGAAAAAATGACACCTGTCTGAATGTATACGGATAATAAAGGTGATTTTTGCATCAATCAGTACACCTGTGGTGAAACAAAGTTTGCTGGATTCAGAATTTACTGCATGGTGGGCTCCTATCAAAAAGCTGGCCTGCGCCCAAAGTGAAAAAGCACGTATCTGAAATGTATATGGATAATTAAAGTATTTTCTTGGCACTATCAACCTGTGGTGACTTTACAATTGCTGGGTTCGAAAATTTAAGCAGAGGTGGCTATATCACCAAAGCTGGACTGGGCATATTGAAAAGAACACCTATCTGAAATGTATACTGATAATAAAAGTGGAGTTTTGCACCCTAACAAATGACCTGCAGTTACTAGAAAGATCTGTATCCTCTAATTTAAAGGCAATGCAAATGTACTAAACAAAGTTTGGAGGTGGGGGAGACTGTGACCATTTATCCAAGTATCTTTTATAGAGCTTGTCTGTGTTCGCCGGCCAGCCCCCCCCCCTGCTCCCCTCCGTGCTTTACAGCGGGTGATGCTCTAGAGAGAAAATTTCTCTGCCTAACTACCTAAAATTTGCAATCTCTGATCTTACTAAGTTCTAAGGATCACAGCATAAAAGTGAGCTGTCTCTGTGAAAAAATAGAATAATTTAGCGGAGCTGTTTGCTGAGATGTTATTGGACAAGGCTCAGAGCGCACACGTCCTACTGCTTGAGACGCTGACACACACTGATCATGAACATTGAAGGGCTGTTCTATTAAAACGAGGGTCATGGTGAATTTTTCAGCCCCAATCGCAAAACCATACACATCCCCAGTCATGACGTCGCAACACACATCTCACCCTGCTCTATCTGTAAGCTGATTTTCTGCGCCAAAATGGACAGGAAGCGCCGAAAATAATGGTGCGATATTAATCAGATTATGCACAGATTTTAAACAAATTATCGCAGTAGAGTGACCCAAAATCCGATCAACGTAAATACCGTGCCGATTTCAACTTTGTCAATAATAATCGCTCAACACTAGTTATGACTGCTTCTTATACCTGACATACAACAAATTTATCAAGTTCCAAAAACACTGGGCCATGTATAGTGTGCAAACATCATTGACCTCTGTAAAATAGGGTGACATGTACAAACGGGGCTGTGCTAGTTATCTGGCATCAAAAAGCTTTAGTAGAGCTGTTCTATAGATGTATGAATAGTCTCATTCCAAACTTTGGTGCGATTAATGCCGGCGCAACACTTTTCAAGGTGCCAAAGATTAGGGGCGCTCTAGGGTCATGTTGCACCATATTCATAGAATTAGACACATTTATGATTCTTTGACGCCAAACTTTGTCGCATAGCAATTAGAACAGCCAGACCAGGTTAAAGGTGGCCTGTCTGAGCCAGACTTGACACTAGACTGCGCCTGTCTGTATGACCTGCAGAAGAACAGGTTCATACATTCTGGCGCATTCTACACTACCTTAAAGCTATTTAGAACTGGCCTCTCAATGCCAACAGTCATGCATGTCGCTTATAGGATCTACCCATCCATGTAATCCGTTCCCTGTCTCGCTTAATTATGTCAACACTAAACTACAGCGAACAGCCTACTTAGCTGCCAGGCATTTCAATGGAGAGCAGTCAGTGGCGGCCCAGATCTTATTATGATAACATGTATAATTTGTTTTTTTTAGTGATCTACACTGATGTAGGTCCCAGCTTGCAGCTTTCATGACCTGCTGTGAAACTATAAGCCACAGCTTTCATAAGAGTTGTACAGAAACACGTTACAGGCTACTGAGGTAGTTATAATAAAAATAATAATCTATATTTATATGACACCAACATTTTCTGCATCACTTTATAATGTATATATATGCACAGACAAAACCAAATATTACGTAGTAATAATGCTGTTAATAACAGATCAAACAAAAGGAGTGAGAACCCTGTTCATAAGAACTTACAATTTATACAGGGATAGTGCGAAATAAAAGGTGAAAAATGCTTAGTTTAGAGAATGGTCCAGCTATCTTCCAAAAATATGGGGTAATACACATGTGAATGTAAATCTACATTATATACAGATAAGTGTATGTGAGTGCCTGAGTGCATGGAGGGTCAAAAATGTGTGTGACTGAAGGAGGGAGGTACACAACTATGGATATTAGGAGGCCTGCCTAAGAGGATATAGTGTTATGGCTTAATCTGGTTGTACATGGAAGCACATCCCAGAGAATCGGAGAAGCATATGGGAAGTTTTAAGGATGAGAGTAGGAGGTTTCAAAGATGGAGACATATAGCCGAAGATCATCAAAATAACATAGAGTAGGGGAAGGGTGGTAGACCGAGATGAGAGAGGAGATGTAGGGAGGTGTCTATTTAAGAGCATGGAGGAAGTACTACGCATGCTTGACAAAGGGGCATGATTCCCTTGAAATGTTGCACACAGTTGTGCGCATGCCGCCTGTCAGTTTGCAATCTCTCCTGCTACAGCCATTTAAAGGATTGAATCCATGTTAATGGACAAAGAAAGAGAAAGGACACTAACTGCAAGTATTTTTAAGCTTTGGTATGAATTGCCGGCATTGTGAATTAATAAATAGTTTTGCTAAACGAGGAAAACTTGTTTGTTGGTTCTGTGTCAGTATATTGAATGGATGGTATATAGCCCCCCACTAGATGGGTATATAGCCACCAAGTAGGTAGGTATATAGATCCCATTAGTAGGTAGCTAGATATATAGGTATCCTTGGTAGAAAGGTAAATAGGTGTCCTCAGTTTACAGACAGATGTATATGCCCTACAGGAAGTTTACAGTTGAAACCAGAAGTTTACATACACTATATAAAAAGACACATATGCATGTTTTTCTCACTATCCGACATGAAATCAGAATAAACCTTACCCGTTTTAGGTTAATTAGGATTGCAAAGATTATATTTGCCAATTGCCAGAATAATTAGAATTTTTTAAGGCATTTTCATTACTTTCTGCAAAGAAAAAAGTTTACATACATTTCATTGGTATTTGGTAGCATTGCCTTTGAACTGTTTACATACGCTAGGCTAACTATGCTTTTAAACAATTTGGGACAGCCCATATGATGATGCCATATATTTGGAAGCTTTTGATAGATTTATTGGCAACATTTGAGTTAAGACACACCTGTGGATGTATTTTAATTCACACTAGAAATACGCTGCTTCTGTGTGTAACATCATAGGAAAGTCTAAAGAAATCAGCCAAGATATCAGGAAGAGAATTGTGAGCTTGTGAAAGTTTGGATAATCCTTGGGTGCAATTTCCAGATATCTGAATGTGCCTCGTTCATCTTTACAAATAATTATACGCAAGTACAAATAAGAGGTAATGTCCAGCCATCACACTATTCAGGAAGGAGACGGGTTCTGTGTCTCAGAGATGAACATGCTTTGGTCTGACATGTGCATATCAACCCAAGAACAAAAGCATGAGTACTGTATCAACATGGGCCAAAAGGCCACTCTGCCAAGGAGAAGCCATTACTCCAAAAGAAACATATAAAAGCCAGATTAATGCTTACAAAAGCACACAGAAACAAAGACCTACATTTTTGGAGACATGTCCTGTGGTCTGACGAAACTAAAATTTAACTCTTTTGCCATAATGACCATCGTTACACTTGGAGGAAAAAGGGAGAAGCTTGGAAGCCTAAGAACACCGTCCCAATTGGGAAACACGGGGGTGGCAGCAACATGTTGTGGGGTTGTTTTGCTGCAGGTGGTGTACTTCACAAAATAGATGGCATCATGAGGAATGATGATCATATGGCATTTCTGAAGCAACATCTCAAGACATCAGCCAGGAAGTTAAAGCTTGGACGTGAATGGGTCTTTCAAATGGACAGTGACCCGAAGCACACTGCCAAACTGGCTACAAATCAATGTTTTGGAGTGGCCATCACAAAGCTCTGATCTCAATCCTATTGAAAATTTATGAACAAAGCTGAAAAAGCAGGTCCGAGCAAGGCGACCAACAAACATGGCTCAGTTAGACCAGTTCTGTCTGGTGGAATGGTCAAATATTCCTACCAACTATTGTGAGAAACTTGTGGAAGGATATCCAAGATGTTTGACCCAAGTCATATAGTTTAAGGACAATGCTACCAAATACTAATGAAATGGATGTAAACTTTTGACTTTGCAGAAAGCAATAAAAATGCCTTAAAAATTGTCTCCCTCTCATTATTTTGGTAATCCTAATTGACTTAAAACGGTAAGGTTTATTCTGATTTCACATCAGGTAGTGAGAAAAGCATACATATGTGTCTTTTATAAAGTGTATATAAACTTCTGGTTTCAACTATATATAGTTCCCAGTGTTAGGGAGGTAGGTATATAGGTCCCCTCAGTAGGTAGGTATATAGCCCCTCCCCTCGATATATAGGTATATAAGGGTCCCCTGAAAGTAGGTAGGTATATAGGCAGTTTCAGTAGATAGAAGGTATATAAGGATCCCCAGTAGATAGGTAAATAGGTCCCCCCAGCAGGTAGGTATATAGGGTTCCCCAGTGGGTAGTTAAGTATATAGTTACCCCCAGTAGGTAAGTAAGTATATAGGTCCTCTTAGGAGTTCAGTAGGTATATAGGTCCCCCAGAAGGTTAGTAGGTATATAGGTCTCCCTAGTAGTTTGATAGGTGTATACTGCCCCTAGTAGGTTGGTAGGTATATAGTGCCCCCAGGTAGGTTGGTATATCTATAAGTCCCTCCTGTAGTTTGATTGTTCTATTAAAAATAAAAGAAAAAACTTACCTCTCTCCATTCCCATGTCAACTGCTTCCTTATGTCCCACACAGGCAGTGTAACGTCATCACACCGCCTTTGTAGTTATGCTATTCCCGGGGGCAATCGTCTTGATGACATTCCTACACCCTCTGTGCCGTATACTGCCGTAGCTTTCAACTTCCTTCAGGAATCGCATACAATTGAAAAGATAGTTGGCACTGTGGGCAGATTTTTGACTTGGGTCAGTGGCAGTGGCAGTGGCAAGCCCCAGATAAAACTGCCCAATGCCGCCTCTGGTGCTGGACCCTCTTTACTGTCACAAATTGAATTTAAACACACAATCTGAATCTGAATGTATAGTATACTGTAACTGTAATTGGTCATGTGCATGTCTATCACATGATCATGGACAACAAACAATGGAGGTTCCAATTGAATGACAGCAAGCAATGTAGTGAAAATTATGAAGAATTGATACAGAAGGTAAATTGTAAGATTAATTATTTTTCATTATTCAAAGGATAGCATTTATCTGCTAAAACTATGGCACTTTCTAACCACAATTGCACGTAGCAATTTTTTAAACCACAATTTATGCAAAAGCATTACTATTATCTAGTGAACATTTTCATTTTATTTATATAGAACTAATGAATTCTGCAGTACTATAAAAAAAATTGCCATCTTGGTCTGTCTCTAATCTGTACACTAAATTGTTTTTGTGTGGGAGGAAACCCACAAAACATGGAGAGAATATACAAGCTCAATAAATATGTTGCCTTTGTCAGGATTTGAATCTAGGACCCAACTGCGCTGCTCAATGGTACAGTGGTACCGTGACACTATGTTCAAATGCAAGTTAAATCAAATTGTCATATATTGTTGTTGGTTAGGCAACACTTACATTTGCTGATACTGAGAATAGTTATGTGTGCAGTTCAATTTATTCAAAGTTTAATTACAGTTTTATTTTGTGTCGTTTCTGTTTCTGTGGATTTAGACTTGGCAGTTATCTTTACCATTTCTCAGGAACAAATTAATCATAATGATTATTGCTATGGGTTAACAGACTTTCAGAATGCTGTGTAGAAGACACCCAGAGGAAATAGTATGTGATGAAAATCTTTGGACAGGTTTGTTGGTAATAAAGTTATTTTACTATATTTTCATAGCGTTTTACATTCATTCTTTCCTTACTGGTTTTGTAAACAAAGCAACACAACCAAAGTGCAACAATTTAATATTCTGCTATCATCCAAGATGTTTTATTGCTAGTGACAAATGGTATTCAGTTGTTAACAGACCAGATATCAATATAAAATGCTACTGCCTGCAAAGTCAACTATGATCTGGAAAATGGACAATAAGTGAAAACAACTTTAGCCATTAGTAAGCTTCTCACAATCTCATAGTAATTTCTCACTAGTGATTTCATGCTAGATAAAAACAGCTGGAGCTGAATCAGCCGAATGGACCACTGCTGACCAACAAGTCCAAAGCTATAAAATTTTTATCTGGTTCAATGGAGGGAACTTTAACTATCATGTTGTTTCCTATTAATCCTTTCAGCTTTAAATATAGGGCACACTGATGTCAGCAGCGCTACAGAATAAAATGTTGTATTTCTTGCTTCCTTTTTCATAAAAAAGGATAAATATATACAGTATAAAATGTTAGTTTACATTACATCACAAATGTACATATTTTGTAGTTGAACCACATATCTGCATGTTTTTTGGCCGCATGGTGACTGCATCTTGACCAAATGATGCTCACTATATATGACCTCAGCCTCAGTAACATAATTTTTCCAATATAAAGATTTTATGATTGACTCTATAAGGAAGAATATTTGACATAGCTTAGTGTATATACAGTTAAAACCAGTTTATATTCTCTATATAAAAAGACACATATGCATGTTTTTCTCAATATCTGACATGAAATCAGAATAAACCTTACCCGTTTTAGGTCAATTAGCATTACAAAAATTATTTATATTAGCCAAATTCCAGAATAATGAGAGAGAATTGATAAGGATTTTGTATTACTTTCTGCAAATTAAATAGTTTTAATAAATCTCATTTTTATTTGGTATCATTGCCCTTAAACTGTATGACTTGAGTCAAATGTTTTGGTTAACCTCCCACAAGCTTTTCATAATAGTTTGTAGGAATTTTGGCCTGGTGTAACTGAGCTATGTTTGTAGGTCGTATATATATATTTCACTCTTTCTTTCATTGCAGGCATTTGGTAAGATCCAAAAAGTTCATTTTTTGCTGATTAATGTACACTCTGCACCCTATCTTGAAAGAAAAAAAAGAAATGTAGATATTTTTGCAAATTTATTGAACAAGAAAAACTGAAATATCCCATGGTCATAAGTAGAGATAGGCGAATTTCTCAAAAATTCGGTTCGGTCACTTCGCCGAATTTCAGACAAAAATTATTTCGTCCCGAATTACTTCGGCACAAATCGCGGCTATAAAAACGGCTATTTCCAGGCTGCACAGAGCCTACAGGGTGCTGTAGAACGTTGTGCCATGCTTAAGGCAGCTTGGTTTGGTCTTCATACAATGTTGTGTTTTAGTATGACACGCAGATGAGTGCCGCAGCTCTTAGATTCGCTTCACTATAAAATTCCCTGGGCACTTAAGAGGGCAAAACTGACCAAAAACTCAAGTGGGAATGTAGCCTGATAAAGTCATGGCAGCGAAAGCTGGAAAAAAACAAGCTGAGGGCTCAGGTGGAAAACATCAGGGACAGAGTGTGGAGGTGACGGCGGCAGCCACAGCAGCATGAGGTCGGGACAGTGGCACAATGACATTTGGGGGGTGGCAAAAACAGTAGTAGGCCAAAGAGTGGCACAATGACACAGTGTGGAGTTGACGGCATCAACAGCTGCAGCATGAGGTCAGACAGTGGCACAACGACATTCTGGAGGTGGCAAAAACAGGAGAAGGCCACAGAGTGCATGCAAAAGGGGTGGAGGCCAACACAGATTGAGGCGGGAGTGGCCTGACATTTTGGGGCAAATGGATTGGCCACAGATGGCAAATGACAGGAGTGGGGCGGAGGCCCAGCAGCATGAGGTCAGGACAGGCCAGCACGAAGTGGAAAACAGTGTAGGCAAAGTGCACATGACGAGGTGAGGTCACGGCGGAGCCAAATGGGGCAGGAGTGAAAAGACATCCAAAAAACGAAAAAGGCACAATGACACAGTGTGTATTTCACGAGCAGCAGCATGAGGTCAGCAGTGGCAAAATGAATTCTGGAGGTGGCAAAACGGTAGTAGGCCACAGTGGCACAATGACAGAGAGTGGAGGTGACGGTGGCGCAGCATGAGGTTAGAGAGTGGCACAATGAAAACTGTGGGTGGCAAAAAACTGGAGTAGGGCACCGAGTGGCACAATGACAGAGGTGGAGGTGGGGGCACAGCACGGTAAAAAAGTTGGGGACAAGGGAATTCGAAGGTGGCAAACGGGTGGCCACAGAATAGTGGCTGAGGCAGGTAGTTTGAACCAGATTTATTTCTCACAGTTTGGGTGAGGCGTCATGGCTGATGTAGTCTGACGCCTAAGGCATTGGTGTGTGGAAATCCTGGCCTATCCACGCCTGATTCATCTTGATAAAGGTCAGTCGTTCCACATATCCCATGGACAAGCAGGTTCTCCTTGGGGTAACGATGGCCCCAGCCGCACTGCTGCTGCTGCTGGCGACTGCCCTCCTCACTAGGCGGGTGAAGGAAGATGCTCATCAGTGACTCCAGACTTAGGTTGCTGCTGATGGAGCTGGTACTGCTCTACCCCCCCCCACCTTCCCCCAGCAGCAGCGGCAGTAGTACGTGAGCGCTGAAGAACCCCCGGTCAGAAACCCGTCGAGGAGGGGCAATGCCGCAAATAGGCAGCGGCCAACTGACTACGGAGGATTTCCCTATAGTATTTGAGTTTGTCCTCCCTTCAATTTGCTGGGGAAAAAGGCTCCCATTTTGGGGCCGCTAGCGAGGGTCAATAGGGTGGGGAGACAGGTCATCCCTCTGCCCGGGTGCTGACTATTCGGCTGTCAATAGCCAGGCAGATCAGCATGCTGCGGGCCATCTGCACAAGTGACTCCCAGGGGCTCCCTGCCTCCATCTCCACTGTATACTGCCACGGTGCTTGGGGTCATCTGCCTCATCTCCCATCTACCTCTCCAGCTGCTCCCGCTCCTCCTCTTTGTCACCTGGGTAGAAAATCCACTCATTTCACCAGACAAAGCTTCTGCTCCAATATCCTCCTCCTCCTCCATTTCAGTCCCACCGGATCATGTGGCCGCAAGATGTAGTCGCCACGTCTCCAGTCCCTGCCCAGACAGATTTTTCAGCATCTGTTCCAGGACATGAAGCAGTGGAATGACGTTATTCATCCCATAGTCCTGGTGACTGACAAATAACATGGCCTCCTCGAATGGCCTCAACAAACGGCAGGTGTCACGCATGAGCTTCCACTGGCTGACATCAAAGCTACACAGGGGAGTACTCCTGTCCACCTGGATCATCAAAAATCGTTAATACCCTTTCTCTGTTCATACAGTCGGCCCAAAACATGTGCAAGCTGGAATTCCAACGGAGGATACATCGCATTCAGAGTGTGTTGGGGGAAGCCGTTCTGCCGCTGCAACTCGAGGTGGGTGTTCCTGGCTTTGTAGGAATGGAAGAAGTGCATGCACAGTTTCCTGGCCATTTTCAGAATCTTCTGAAGATCGGTGGAAGACTTCAAGAACCTTTTCACAACCAGTTTAAAACACGTGAGCCATGCAGGGCGCAGGGAAACCATCCTCCTCGGTGCAGCGCGGACACCATGTTACTCCCATTGTCCTCCCCATGGTTCCGATTTGCAGTTGGCGGGAGAAAGCCACACATCGATTTTTTGCTGCATGGGCGCGGAGGAGTTCCTCCCCTGTGTGACTTCGTTCGCCCAGGCAAGCCAGGTGTAGAACTGCGTGACACCGCTGGCCCTACACATGTGGTATGATGGAGCAGTACTTGTGGAGGCTGAGATGGTGGTGGTGGTGGAGGAGGGAGGCGGAATTGGCGCATGGAGCTGCGTTTAACAACGTGGAGGAGAAAGCGGCGTCTCCTGTCCAAGTTGTTGGTGTGCCTGGGCAGGAAATACATTCACCCAGTGGGGCCGTAAAGGACATGTACTGGCCCTGACCGTAGTTACGCTTCAGACGTCCGCGCTGCCCTGCACCCTTTGGGAAAAAACCTGATAAGCTCAAGGACTGGCACCCCCTTCTGTTCTACATATTTTTTGAAGTGCTGGTACTGCCTTTTTGGAAAAGAAATTACGGCTTGAACTCTCCATCTCGGCTCGGCACAAGCCATTAGTTCTCTGAATGGTGCGGAGCCCCCATTTGGAAAGGGAGGGACTGCAGCACCAACAACTTGGACAGAAGCACTGTCAGCTTCTGCACCTTAGGATTTGGTTGGACACATACTGTGTCTCTTTGTAAACGCCTCGCTGAACGATGCTGGCGCTATGAGTAGCGAGGAGCAGGAGCATCTGGACCGGGAGATGATGTCAAAGAGGAAACAGCTCCCTTCTGCAGAGGTGGTGGAGCCCTTTACTGGCTGCAATGGCTGCGTGCCACTGGGTGCTGTGCTGTTGCTGCGGCGGCAGGATGGACCACCACATCTGGAGCCACGTTTCTCCCAGGCCACCGGATGGGGACGCTGCATTTTGTTGAGCGGGCCGTGGTGCCAACGTTTAGCTCCCTGGCCACGCTTTACTTTCTGCCCACAGATTCTACAAACCATATTTAGCTCCTTCAGTGTCTTAGCTA
>JAODAL010035730.1:0-42598 GCA_025379985.1 Phyllomedusa bahiana
TCTTCAATGGTTTTAATTTCAAACCCGCATCCACAGTCTTTCCCCCCCTTGTTTCCCCCCAGTCCCCGGCCCAATTTTTCGTCCCCCCATCGCCCGCCCCTCCTTTCCAACACAAAGTGGGAAAGGGAGCCCAAATGTCAACTCGGGCCCACAACTTGGATAAACCATTTTTTGAAGACCTTTTTTGATGAAAAAAAAGCGGTTTGGGGGCAAAGGCATTTCAAAAGACTAAAGGCCAAAGGGGGATGATTTTTTCTGCTCTGACGCCCAAAATTTCTGATGCCCCTCAGAGGGGGAAAGGAAGGGCCCCAATCGGGAAAAATCCCGGGGGGTCGGGAATGTCTTACATGCCCTTTGCTTTTTAAACCTTTCCCGCTCCAGGGTGTAAGAATGTCGGGGCCCAGGAAAAGTCAACCCGTGTTGATTATTGGGTGGGTGATATGATGATGACCAAAAGGGGATTTTCCCAAAGTGGTCTTTTCCCGCAGAATTTTTCTTGCGCGCTTTAAAAAAATTGGCCCAAGGGAAAAAACGATGGGGGATGTCCCCAAAGGGTCCCCCCCAAAAAAGGGAGAGGGCCCCTCCGCAGAAATTTTGCTGAGGGAAAGATTCTTTCCCCCCACGATCAATCGGAAACAAAACCCCTCCTTTTGCTTATCACCCCTCGAAAAGGCCAGGGCCCTCTTTAAACCCCGGGGCCTTTTTTCCAGCAAGGGCCTCTGATTCACCCCGTGATGTCCAAAATCCCCCCCTTTGCCCGTAAACCCATCAAAAAAGGGAAAGAATCTTTGGTGTTTTAAACCACCACCAAACATTCTGTCCCCAAACAAACAGTTTTAAAATGGGGGAACCTTGGCCAAAAAAAGGGCCCACCGATGCCGGGGGTTTCCAAACCCCCCCTGGCCACCCTCTTGGGCGGGCCCGACCCCTTTTTCCCCCCCCATGAAAACCCTTTCTTTTCCCCAGCCCGGCCCCCTGTCTCTCCCAAATCATGAATTTAAAGGGCCCGCCTCCCGCTTTAAACCCCACCGTCGCCCAAAACCCCCCACACCAAACCCGAGACCCATCCTACCCCTTCGCCTTCCAACCCAAATTTTTACCGTACGCCGTAAAAGCGGGCCAATCCTAGCAGCCAGCCCTTTTAAACTTTCCCCGGTTTGGGGAAACAGAAGAAAAAACTTTTTAAACCCAAATCCATCAAAAAAACCAAAAACCTGAAAATCGGCTTGGGCCCCGGCCCCTTTTGGGCCCTTTGGAAAATTTTTTGCCATTTCCGTCCCGGTGGACACAGATGGGTTCGCCACAAACATGGCCCCTTTCCTCCCCCCAAACCCGATTCCGAGCCCGGCATTTCTTTTTCAAGAAAAGCCGTCCCTGCCCTGGGCCGCCCCCGGTGTCATCTAAAAATTTTTAAGTGCCTTGTCCCGCATCTTTTCCGGCCCAAAATCCATCCTCACCAAACCCATACATGGAAATAATAAGCCCCCGGGCCAAGGGGGCCCCATATCCCCAGTGGGCTTAAACTCACGGGTGAGCTGGGGGGAAATTCCCCTGGTGGTAAAAGGGGGCTCTTCAGGCTCCCGGGAACCCCCGCCCCCCTTCAAAAACCGCAGGGATGGGGCAGGGTTCTTTTCCCCCCCAAAGGGCCCCCGGGAGCATCAAAGTCCCCGAGAAAAACCAGGGGCCCTTTAAATTAATCCCGCTTTTGGGACCCGTCAACACACAGGGCAGGACTGTGGGCGGGTCTTCACAATGAGACCGAGTTTTCTGGGTGAACCCTTTTGCCCGGCAAGGTGGTTTTGGGAAAAATTTTCGGGAAAAACTGGCCCCGGGGCCGCCCTTAAGAACGGTAGGGCCCGGGGGCACATCCCTTGCCTGGCCAAAACGTCCTGAAAACCTTTTCGTCCAGAAAAATTTCTAAAATGCTTAAACCCCGGGTCTGGACCAAACCCGCTGAGGGAAAGGTCGAGGTCCCGAAACTCACACTTCCGCCGTTCGCAACCCACCCTGCTTCTTCCCCCCCCTGGGGGCGTTTTAGCGTCAGCTCGGGCCCCCCCGTCAACCCCTCTCATTGTTGATGTAAAAACACGCGGAATTCCAAACCCCCCCACATGCTCCAAACGATTGGGAGCAGCAAACGCAAAGCCCCTTAAAACAGTACGAAGTGACACATGGGCCCGACAAGCCCCGCGCGAAAACCCCGGGGTTTGAGCCACTGAGAGGGAGGCAGGTGAAAGACTCTGCAAACATCCTTGCCCGTTTTGGGAAAAAGCCACCAAAAAGGGCAGTGCGGGGCAATGCCCCTTGTCAGCATGGGGCATTGTGGGGATCTTAGGTTTTTTGGAAAAAATCCCTTGACACTCTAAAACATCAGGGCCCACCCGCGCGGAGGAAGACGGGCACAAAATGCACCGGGCCTTTCTTTCTGCCCAATTTAGAAGGCCCAACAGTTTTACAAAATTTTTTCGGGTTTTTCATTAGGGATTGGTTTTGGGCCAGAAAGGGCTAGTGGGAAGTGGCAACCCTTTTGCCTCAAGGGGGGATCTGAGGCAAGTCAGGGCTGTTTTGAAAAAGCTGTGCCGGGGGGAACGAGGAGGAGGAAGGGAAAGGGCCATTACCCCATGTCCCCTGCCTTGGAAAGAGGGGGGCAAAGGATTTTGGGTTTGGGAAAGGGGAAGATGAGGAAAATCAGTTTTTCTAAATCCCCCACCCCCAGAGGCTTTGGGAAAACAAATAGGGTCCCAAAATCTCCCAAACATGATTGGTTTTGTAAAGCTCCCCTTTCCTCCAAAATGGGTCCTCGGGGATTTAAGGCCATTCAAACTGAACAACATTTATGGGTGGCCCTCCCTCCTCGATCCCCTTAAAAAACCCAACAAAACTCCAAACACCTTTTTCCCTTTCCCCCCACCCAAATAAGAGTAAAAAAACCCGGAATTGAAGACCTGGCTGAAAATTTATCAACTGGAGCCCTCGTTGCGTCTGCTTCACGTTCCCTTTAAATAAAAACGGGGAGCAACATCCCGCAACGTGACAGCAATTTTTAAATGCCCCAAAAAAAAACAGGCATTGTGGCGAACCAAATGGGTGGGGCCTCTGGGGGAATCTTTAAATTTTCCACCTCAAACCCAAAGCATGTAATGCAGGGCACCCATACCAAAAACACAGAACTTTGGGCCCAAGATCATGGGCACGACAAAACTGCGTCTCAACAAACCCATGTTTTTTGGGAAATGTTCCGGAAACCCAAACGACTTTTGGGGACCAAAATGGATGAGTGGCCCCGGAGCTCCCCTGGCCCCCCAATAAAAAGGTGTTTTTCCCCGCCAAACAAACAAGGCGTCAATATCTCAAGGACCTTCAGCACCCGAGCTTTGGGGAGTCCCTTTTCAGACCAAAAAGCCCCCCGGGTTTCCACAGATAAGTTGATTGTTTGACTTTCATCAAGATGAATTTAGGCATGGGGTCTCTTTATGATGTTGTTGGGCCCCCAAATTTCCCGAGGTCACCGATAATTTGCCGGGGCAAATTCACATTCCTCCCTTTTAAAAAGGAAAGGGGCCCTTTGAAAAAATTTTTTTTTTTAAAATGATCTTTAATTTCTGCCCCAAATTTTTTTTCCAAATTTCCCCAAAAATCATTTTTGGCTGGTTTTTTGCGGTGAGGAGACTGTAAAAGACACCAATTTTAAAAACCCCCTTTCATGAAAAAAAAGTAATCCATTTACTCACATCAACCTTTTAAATAATTTTTGCCCCTGTCCCAAAGGTTTTTGGAGCATGGTCTGGGAGATAACTATAATCAAAGGTCCTTTGGGAAAAGAAATTTGGGTTCTAATTTGGGATTTCCCCTCAAATTTTAAACAGTGGCTGAGAATAAATTTTTTTTTAATTTTTTTGGTCATGCTGCGGGAAAAGGGAGATAAACCACAGGCCCCATTTTAAAAAAAGTGGTTTCAAAAAAACCTTTGTTTTTTCACAATTGTCAACAGTGGCTCAAAAGGGGGATGGGTTTTGGGAAAATTTAAAAGGGGCATGGTGCTGTCAAAAAACAAAGGGAATTTGGTAGCACAAATGTTTAAAGGGGCACTATTGCAAAATGACTTGTTTTTTTGGGGAAAAATCCCTTTTTATAAACTACAAAACCCCCCTTTTTGAGACAACCCATTTAAATACAAAAAAAGAGAAACAAAGACCGGGGTGGGATTCCCCTCCTATTTTAAAAAAATGTGTTTTTTAGAAATTAAACTACTAAAAAAAAAATTTCAAATTTCAAAATAGGGTGAATTTCAAATATTCCTCAAATTTTACAAGGGAGGTAAAGGAAAACTTTAAAAAGATTTAAAGGGTTTTTCAAAGGACAAAGGTGAATGGGCACCTTTTGCCCCCCCCCCAAGGAAAAAGAGAAAAAATTTTTTCCCCAAAACGTTGAGTAAAACCCCGGGAAAAAAACCTGGGGCCAAAGAAAAAGGAAAAACTTTGGGTTTAAACCGGATTTGGGCAACCCCCCAACAAAAACCAAAGGAAAGCTTAAAAATTGGTTTCCCCACTCATAAAGGAAGGGCCAACACTCTCGTAGGAAAGGGAAAAAAAATTTCTCAAAACCCCTAACCAGGTTTTTGAAATTTTTTTTCTCATGAAAGGGGGTTGGGCTTTAGCTCACAAATCCCGCTTTTTCCCCCGCACTCCCGCTTCAGCACGACTGTTTTCCCTTGCTGGGGTCATAAGGGGCATTTTTGGGCCATGTTAAAAGATGAAGGACCGCAAGCCCTTGTTTTTTTTACCGCAAACCCCCCTGTAACTCCGAAACCCTTTTGCTGAATCTTTCGTGATTTAAAAGATTTACGAACACCGCCCTGGCTTCACCCGCACCAAACTATAAACCCCCCCTGGGAAAACTGAGGGCCCGCCTAAATTTCCCCAAAAAATTTTAAAAAGGGCCCCCCACCCGGTCCCTGATCAGTAAAATTTTCCCCCCCCAAAACCCCACTTGACCCCTTATAATGCCCCCGGAAAATTTTTCAGAACCCCCGGGCCCCTCGTTGACCTTTCTTAAAATAAAACTGTTTTCATTTGGGTTCACATTCTAAAATGCCATGGGGAACAAAAGTCCCCTAAGTTAAAAAATGGCAAGGGACCCCCTACCCCCCAGCATAATTGGGAAAACAAAGTTTTGTTTTTAAAATTTTTAAATTTTATTTCCTTTTTTTTGCAAAAAAAATTTCTGGCCCGGGTCCGTCCCCTAAAGGCCAAACCCGGTGCGGGTTTTTTTTGGGCATGCTGCCCTTACAGGATTGGGTATTTAATGTCCATTTCACTAAAATACTGCCCTTTAAAAAAAGACCCCACTTTTTTCTGGGCACTTTTTTAATCTGTGGGTCATGCAGGGTTTTGGGGGCATAATTTCTGTGGTTTTTAGGACAAGGCCCTAAGGGGCAATGTTCCCCGTTTAAAAAAAAAATTGGTTTGGGTTCAAAAAAGACCTTTCCTTTTCCAGCACTTTTTTTAATTTCTGGGTCAGAAAAGGTTTAAAGGTCCAAAAATGTGGAAAAGGGCAGGTATAGTCAAAAATCCATTCAAAAAAAAATGGGGTTCAAATAAATACTTTCCCTTTTGGCACTTTTTTAAACTGTTTGGGTTTTATCAGGTTTTAGGGTCATTCCCGCGGTCCAAGACAAAGGGATAAAGGTTTCCCCCAATTTCCAGTTCAACTAAAAAAGGTGGGGTTTAAAAAACTCCCTTTTTCCTCAAATTTTTTAAACGTGGGTCAGACCCGGTTTAAGGCCAACTGGGTCCCCCGGACAATAATAAGTCAATGTCCCGTTTTAACTAAAATGGGGTTCAAAAAAACTCCCCTTTTTTCTGGCACCCCTTTTAAAACTGTGGGTCCAACAGGTTTAATAGTCTACTGCGGTCCAGGGCAGGTATTGTCTAAAAGTCCAATTCAACTAAAATGGTGGTTCAAAAAAATCCTTTTTTCCAGCAAATTTTTAAACTGTGGGTCAGACGGGTTTTAAAGGCATGGGGCGTTCCAGGACCGGGATAGTAAATTTCCCGGTTTTTAGTAAAAAAGTGGTTTTCAAATAAAAACCGTCTTTCCCGGCACTTTTTTAATTTGTGGGTCTTTCAGGTTTAAAAGGGGAAAGCTGTTGGGAACAAGACCCGGGATAGTGAATATTTTCCCCTGCTTTTTTTCTGTACTCTTTTGCCTAAAATTTTGTTGCCTAAGAAGTAGCAAAGTATACTTTTTTCAGTTCTGGATGTTTTATTCCACTTCTCCAGCCCCCGGTTTGGGGTTAAGAATGAAGGTGTTTTGGTTTCCTCTCCCCAAAGACTTTATTTGGGCTTCGGGCGATAAAACTGGGGATCGACTTTTCGGTAATTTTTCATTTAAATTTTTTCGATAAAAACTATTTAAATCGGGTAATGATAGTTTGACCCAATCGCTCATCAATTTAAAACCCCCTTATCTTAATCAAAAAATTAAAAAATTTCTCTCATCAAAACCCCAGGGAAAATCATTTTTAGAATCCATTTTCCTTTAGTCTGCTTTTCTATAGCAAACTGGGTTTGGGGGCTTTTCCCCGTGCCCTCATCTATAGAAGGGGTTCATTTCTGGGATGGGGCAACCAAAGCAAACCAATTAATACAGGTGCAATATAAATCTGAGGGACTGAAAGGCTGACCCCCCCCCCTTTTAAATCTGCAGCAATTTCTGCACACTCAACGTCTATTTTGAAAAAAACAAAACTCTTTGGGTATGGGCGCTGGGCACAAGGGACTAAACTTAAAGTTCTTTGTGTAAAATGGGTTTTTGTTAAACAGCTTGGGATTTGGGTTTGGGCCCTTCCCTGTTTCAGATCTTCAAAAGGGTTTTTTGGGAATCTTTCTTTTTAGCCTAGGCCATCTTTTTTGTTGAACAACAATTCCCTTTTTTTTAGATCCTTAGAAAAATTTTTTTTGCCCTGAGGAGCCTTTTTTAACTTCCAATGACGTGTAAAAAGAAAAATGGAGACGATAAAACCAAAAATTTAAATACCTGCTCCCCAAAATTTACACCCAGACCCTTTGTAAAAAAACCAATTAGTCCCCATGACACCAAGAAAGGGGAAAATGGCAAAACCCGAGCCCCAATTTGTCCATTTTTACTCCAGGGCTTAACCCACCCAAATTTTTTCCCGGGTTTTTGACAAAAGATGGCTGTGTGATAGAAATTTTGGGAAGGGGCCCCCCAAATCTACACTGCTAACAAATTTTCATTGTATCAAATGCCCCATATCTTCATTTTTGTCCCTGAAAAGAGAAATTTTAAATTTTTCAAAATGTAATACCCTTTTAAAAATAAAAACAGTTATACACACTTCAAAAAAAAAACTATATTATATACTGTAACCATTCCTAAAATTAAAAATTTCCAAATTATATGAAAATATAATTCATAATATATTTTAATTCAGTAAGGTTGAAATTAATCATTTACAATTCTGAGAGCATTTTCAATAATAAAACGATAGACATGACATTTAATTTAATTAAGTAATTTAATTAACTAAAACATTTTCTAAAAATAGGTCTTCAAAATAATTTTGAATGCTGTGTGGTTAGCAAAGAATTAACTTTCTGATGCCGTGCTCACTAAGGCTCATTAACTCATGGCTTTATAATATATACAGCATTCTGCGATGATATCACTTGTTTCCACTGTAATCAAATTAGTTTCCTTATCCAAAGAGATGCATACAAAAGACAAACAATCTTCTACACATCTGCTACCTTTTAAAGCCAGATTGTGCTACTTGATTATAAATGCTTTGTAGAGCCTTTTGAGAAGTTAATTCTAAGTTATTGCATTTTATACATAGTATTTAATAGCCCCAAAACAAAAAAAAAACAAAAAATAAAGCAAAAAAATAATAATTTGTACTATTCAATGGGCAAAACCCATCTGTATTCCCAAATACATTGGGGAATCAAATGTTTATCCAGGTGGGAAACCTTAACTTTCATGTATATTCCTTTTATTTTCATGTTACTGAATAAAAGTAAGCTTCCTGCCAAAATAGAAGACTGTAGAAGTTATAATGTATCAATAATCAGTTTCGTTAATGATGAAACATAATTTTTATTGTTCTTTGTTACTTGCTCTGTTCATTTACATCCGCTAATTATCACTGCAAATGCTCATAGTCATTAAAAACAGAAGGATAACAGCTTTATGTGAACGGATCTATGTACAGGACAATATATGTAGTGTTATCCCTTGCAATTCATTTTTATTAAACTTGTTAATTAGCTTTTATCACAAATAATGATTTAAGATCATTAGGTACTAATTGTATTTACAGTTTGCAATTTTTTTTTTTTTTTGCTTTTTTTTGTTTTAAAGTACCGTATTTGTTAACCAGAAAAGACAATGGTTATACTATCTTAAGGCTAAATAATTTTTAGATTTTTCCATACAGTTGGCAGTATATAATTGAAATTGAAATACACTTAATGCCCTATGTTGGTTACATTTTATAAGATAGACATATGTCAAAAGTATATTGTATTGGAATATGTCTGGCAGGTTTCTGCAAGGGCATTTTAACATGGGCCATTTTTGGTGCTTTTTTTATGTGTTTTTTTGCAGAAATGCACAATAATTTATGCTGTACATTTCAGCAAAAGAACAAAACATTAAAAAAAATGCACCAAAAACGCATTGTGTGAAAGCACCCTTAGGATAATTTTGTCTGCACAGAAAAACATGACTGCAAAGTAACAGGGCATCAGGCCACCATAAATTGTATTAGTTGACACATCCAAATGTAGAGATGGCCATACTTTCCCCTGATAGCAAAATGGATGATGTGTTCAAATAAAATTTCCTCTACAAGAGGTGCCTAGCAACAGCATTTTCCCTTATACCTGTTGAGAACACATACACTCTCAGCCAAACAAGGCATGCCTATACATCGGAGTGCTGGTAAGAATAGCTTTGTTCAGCCAACAACTATATAAGCTGTAAGACTACCTTAAGGGTATATGGTTGCACAGTATAACTCTGAGTACTTCTAAATAAAAAAAAAAAGCAAGAACAGTATTTTATTGACCTGGGGCACAAGGCTACAGAGCTATAAAGGGTTGTCAAAAAGTAATGTAAACAGACTCCCATCTTCAAGATAAGGAACACAGCAGGTAGTGACATCACCATCCTCATATCACCATCCTCATCTCTGATACAGCCTGTTAAAGCAGATAGAGGTGGCTGGTAACTAGGGAAACTTGCGTGCAAACACAGGAGATACTCTCTGCTCTTAACGCTGAAGATAAGTAAATCAGAACAGCAATGTATTTAGTAATAGTCTCTATTTACTTTGCTTTGCTCTAAGCTATTCTTGGATGTTTTTAGCTGTGTATTTTGGACCCATGGTATGCTACTAAGACCAGGGTTTCTGACACGATGCAGCACACAAAGTCTTAAAATTACACTTTATTCTGTACAAATTCAAGACACCCTATGCTAGATACAAAAAAGCAACCCAAAAACTTAACTCATCTTCCTTCTTGTTTCTAAGTAGATACAATATTATTTTATTTGTATTCTTCATGTTTGTGTCTGTGAACAAAGTGATGATGTGACTTGTTAAAGATAGATAGATAGACAGACAGACAGACAGACAGAAAGACAGACAGACAGACAGACAGATAGATAGATAGATAGATAGATATGAGGTAAGTAGATATAAGAAAGATAGATAGCTAGATAGATAGATATGGGGTAAGTAGATAGAAATAAGATAAATATGAGGTACAGTAGGTAGTGTGAGCCCACTCTTCTACCTTTGACAGCCTCTTCTCTGTGTACAGGGTGGAGGGGCAGCATGCAACAAACCATGTTTACTGGCAGACTCTCTAAATTCTCAGCAGCTCCAATTCCCTCTTCCCATCCCTAGGAGGAGCCAGTAGCTCCCGACCAATGGCTGTAAGGATATGTTCATACAACATATTTGTGGGGTGTACTTTGGCGCATAAGTGCATTACAAATGATAAAATAATTGAGTGCTATGATAAGCTGACACTTTCCCTGGCATGTACTTTTTGCCTGTAAAAAGAAGCGACATGTCGCTTCTTTCCGGCACTTACACACGGGGGAAAGCGAAGGTGAACAGGCTTATAAGAGCGTGCACAGGTAGGTGCCGCTATGCGGCGTGTGAACCTGACCTAACAGCCTCTACTCTGTGAGAGGAGGAGCTTCCATTCACCAGCAACTATTCCCTGTATCATGTGGAAGAACTGAGCAGTAGGTCATGTGATCTGCTAAAACGGCCCTGCTTGCATTTTATAAAAATGTCTTGTGTATTGCTATAGTGTGCAAATAAACTTTAAGCATGTAAGTAAAGAATTCAGCACTGTGATTACAAGCTCTAAGCCTGATTACTTAACACTGTAAACTCAGCCATTATAAATGAGAATTTGTTACAGGTGCAGTGATTTTGCCAACTCCTATTTCTGATGCTTACAAAAATACAAAATGCAAATTCAAATTCCTGTGTTTAACCTTAAATATTATATTGTTTGTACAAATTCGGCAGGCTATGGGTAAAACATACAGTACACAGAAATCTGCAATGCTTGTACTCAGTCTCTTTAATCATCTATGTCCACATAAGTGCCTGTAAATACAATGACGGTGGAAGGTTAAATTCTCTACATGTTATGTTGCTGAGTGTCTCTATGGACCATGTGGGCTGTACGAAGGTAATAATGAATCACATTAATAAAGCATGTGTCTAGTACAGCATACAGGGAGATGATGAATACTTCCACCTGACCTCTGAAGGCAGATGTTTTGCCACCTGGCATATACTTGCTGCAGGGGATATGTGTTAAATGCAATTTACCCAGTGTATATTGCAATCCATGCCTAAATAAATGTAGACAGTAGTATCTGCAATGTTACCTGAAGCGATAAGGAATGAAAAGGAGTCTGTCAGAACTTTTTAGCTTGCTAAACTGCTCACAGCGCTCTATAGGTCACATAAAGTAAGTTTAAATATATCTATGTTGCTGTAAATCAATGTAGCATCGTTATTTTCTTCTATGCATTAAGTCATGTCTGACCCTTTGATACCCTGTAGGCCAGTTCTTGTCATGCTTTTCTGTTTTCTACAGCTTCTTTCAATAGCCCGATGTTCGGTACTGCCTCGTTCTTGACGGTATCCAAACATATGGCCTTTGGTCTTTCCTTTTTCCTATTACTATTAACCATCCTGGGTTGCATCTCTTTTTCCAGGGAATTGGACCTCATCACATGATTGAAGCTTCTGACTAATGATCTTGCCTTCCTAGGACAATTCTGGGTTTATATGATGAAGAATATTTTTATTTGGTGATTATAACTTTCCATGGGATTTGCAGTAGTCTCCTCTAGTGCCACAGCTCAAACACATCAATTTCTCATTTTTCTGCTTTCATGAGCAATGGTGCCCAGTCCGCTTCACTTTCCAATGACGTAGCGTAATAGAAAGAAATAACTTAGATTTTGTCTTGTGCCATGCTTGAAGGTGCCACTGTTTTTTTTTTTTTTTTTTGCTAAGGTCAGGAGATAAAGAAGATTTTGTCTCCTCTTAGAGCACACAAGTTTCTTGGGTTACTGACCACCTCTCCCCACTCTCTCTCCTCTGTCTATTACCCGATTTATCTAAGTTGCCATCAGTCAGTCATTTCAGCTATGGTGAGTCACTCTCACTGCACAGTCTTACCTCTACCAATGGACTTTGTTTACCTAAGTAAAGTAAAAGCTTTTACCCACTAGAACTATGTAGTCTCTAAACATATAGGGCGAAATGTCCCATTAAGGCTGCGCCATTTTTTTGGTGTATTTTGCACCCAAAAAATAGTTGACGCCCTATTCTCTATATAAATGAACTGTAGTACATCAAAACTAGATGCATTATACACCAGATACAACAAATTTGAATGCACCTAAAGCAGGTGCGTCAAATATGCTAGCAACATGCTATGCACCTAAATTATGCTATGCACCTTGATTAGACGCATTAATTTTACTATGCAAGCTACATCTACACCAGATTTTTGACAGGTTCATTTATTCGGGTGTATTATACACTAATTTAATTGCACCATAAAAATCTCTTGCACTCATGTCACTGAAACAGAAAAAGCTAGAAATAGCAGAACTGATATGCCAATCACTGCTATATAACCTCCTACAGCCTAACAAGAAAGTATGAGTCTAAAGCTGACTGAAACCCCTCTAAAAACTCCTCCCCCCAACCCAATAAAACAGGTTCAAAGACAGGCAACACAATTGACTACTAGGTTGGTTCTTAATGCAAGGAAAAAATATATTAACGAGTTTTTGATGGGGAACCCTGTGAAGTTAAAACATATATATATATATATATATATATATATATATATATGTATATATATATATATATATATGTGTTGTGGAAGAACGACCATAGGTGGTCGCATGGTGCTGCCACTAGGTGGCATACGTGCCACCGAAGTCCTGGCTTCGGTGGGGGAAGGCAACCAGTTAGCGTCAGTAACCCTAGGTTACTGACACATGTTGTTAGTATGGCTGCTGTGTGGCTAGTATTGGGTTGCCTTTCCCGGGACGGTCACAGCGTTGGGTGGGAGGCCGTCCCCACGTTCCAGGCCAGGTTCGGTTCCAGTTCCAGGATTTACCAGGCCTATAAAAAGCCTATCTCTGCAGGTGATCAGGGGGCGTGGCCTGCTACCTGGCACTGGAGCAGTAGTGGAGCTAGTGAGAGCTCTGGCCCCTTGGAGGCTTGAGGGAAGCCTGTACCGTGTACTGGACTTGAGAGTCCGTGTTTTGGTGCTGCTGGATATTAGATCCAGACTACGGTAGAGAGGGTGTCTCTAAATGTATAGTTAGTGGCCAGACGGCCTAGATGTTTATTTGTGTTTTGTTTTTCTGTACCTTTATTCTTATGCCTCAATAAAACTGCCAGAGACCAGTTTAAAACAGAAGCCTGGTGTCAGCGTGCCAATACTGTCCTACCCCGGACGGCGATCCGAAAGCGAGAAACCCCAGGGATGGGCCAAGATGGCGTCCCAGAGCTAAGCGGCATCTCACTATATATATATATATATTTATATATAATATATATTATATATATATATATATATATATTATATATCTATATATATTATATATATATATATATATATATATAAATATACCGTATATACTCGAGTATAAGCCGACCCGAGTATAAGCCGAGGCACCTACATTGCCACAAAAACCGGGAAAGCTTATTGACTCGAGTATAAGCCTAGGGTGGAAAATGCAGCGGCTACTGGTGAATTTTATAAAAAAAAAAATAGATACCAATAAAATTACATAAGCAGTTTAATGTCCCCCATAGGCAGGTATAGGCTGGTATAGGCAGTTTAATGTCCCCCCATAGGCAGATATAGGCTGGTATAGGCAGTTTAATGTCCCCCATAGGCAGGTTATATGCAGCTATAGGTCGTTATAGGCAGGTATAGGAAGCTATATGTCCCCATAGGCAGGCTATAGGCAGGTAATTGCCCCCATAGGCAAGTTATAGGCAGGTATAGGTCCAAGTAGGCACGTTATAGGCAGGTATAGTCCCCCTAGGCAGCTTATAGGCAGGGATAGGTCGTTATAGGCAGGTATAGCCCCCCTAGGTAGGTTATAGGCAGGTATAGTCCCCCTCGGTAGGTTATAGGCAGGTATAGTCCCCCTAGGTAGGTTATAGGCAGATATAGGTAAGTATAGCCAAGTATAGGCCCCACTAGGCAGATATAGGCAGGCATAGGCAGCGTTTCAAAACAAAAAAAAAACACTTACCTGGCTCCCCGCTGCTCCGTCTCCCTCGCCGCTCCGCCTCCTCGCTGTCCGGCCTGCCGCGCGCGGTCCTCGGTCTTCTAAGCACAGGCGTGTGATGTCATCAGGCCGCGCACGCTGACTGTGCCGGAAACTCCGGACAGCCCCGAGTCTGCGGCCGCCCGTAGTCCACTGCGGAGCAGGGAGCGCTCCCTCTCTGCTCCACAGTGGTATCTGTTCACTTGTATGCGCTCCGGAGGAGTCGCATACAAGTGAATACAAGTGAAGAGATAGCCAGCAGCGCCCGGAAACTGTCGGCGGTACTCGGCGTTCAGTTATATGCGCTCCCTGAGGAGACCCATATAACTGAAGCGTCCCTGTCGGCGCTCGGGCCATCGCAGCGCCCCCGAGCGCCGACAGTGACTCGAGTATAAAGCTGAGGGGAGATTTTTCAGCACATTTTATATATTTATATTATATATATATATATATATATATAATATATATTATATATATATATATATATATATTATATTCAAACTATTAAATATCTAAAATTGACAGAGACCTCTAAAATTTAAAATATTTTTAAAATGTTTGCAGTTTACTTAGTCTTAGTTTCATATACAGTCATATGAAAAAGTTTGGGCACCCCTATTAATCTAAATCATTTTTAGTTCTAAATATTTGGGTGTTTGCAACAGCCATTTCAATTTGATATATCTAATAACTGATGGAAAGAAATCTATTTGAAATTGTGGTTGTTTGCTGTAAATTATTCTGATTGAAAAAATAATAATTTTTGCAGTTTTGGGGGTTCAGTAATTGTATAATACATTATCTCCAAATCTCATATACAAAGAAATATATTTTAAATATTTTAGTGGTTGTTGAAAATTAAACTGAGTAGAGAAAAGTTCTTTTTCTGGCAGTTTTGGAGGTGAAATACCTTTCAAATACAACGCGTGTTATTGTCATACAGATGTATATCCAGGAAATAGAGCTCTCTCTGTTGCTAAATGTTACTCAATGCCAAAAAGTGTAATTTTGCCAAATTTAAAGTCCATATAACGCTGAAATATACCAGTGCGTTATTATGATCCACACATACAGTGAGGTGAAAAGAATTTAGTAAGCCACCAATTGTGCAAGTTCTCACACTTAAAAAGATGAGAGAGGCCTGCAAATTTACATCATAGGTAGACCTCAACTAAAGAGAGACAAAATGAGAAAACAAATTCAGAAAATCACATTGTCTGATTTGGAAAGAATTGATTTGCAAATTATGGTGGAAAAATAAGTATTTATTTAGCTACAAACAAGAAATATTTCTGGCTCTCACAGACCTGTCACTTCTTCTGTAGGAGGCTCCTCTGTCCTCCACTCATTACCTGTAGTAATGGCACCTGTTTGAACTTGTTATCAGTATAAAAGACACCTGTCCACAACCTCAAACAATAACCCCTCCCAAACTCCACTTGGTGAAGACCAAAGGCTTTTCGAAGGACACCAGAAACAAAACTGTAGCCCTGCACCAGGCTGGGAAGACTGAATCTGCAATAGGCAAGCAGCTTTGTGTGAAGAAATCAACTGTGGGAGCAATAATTAGAAAATGGAAGACAAACAAAACCACTGATAATCTCTCTCGATCTGGGGCTTCATGCAAGATCTCACCCCGTGGGGTCAAAATGATCACAATAACAATGAGCGAAAATCCCAAAATCACACGGGACCTAGTGAATGACCTAGTGAATGACCTGCAGAGAGCTGGGACCAACGTAACAAAGGCTACCATCAGTAACACACTACGCCGCCAGTGCCAGACGTGTCCCCCTGCTTAAGTCAGTACATGTCCCGGCCCGTCTGAAGTTTCCTAGAGAGCATTTGGATGGTCCAGAAGAGTATTGGGAGGATGTCATATGGTCAGATGAAATCAATGTAGAACTGTTTGGTAGAAACACAACTCGTCGTGTTTGGAGGAGAGAGAATGCTGATTTGCATCAAAAGAACACCATACCTACTGTGAAGTATGGGAGTGGCAACATCATGCTTTGGGGCTGTTTCTCTGCCACGGGATCAGGATGACTGATCCGTGTACATGAAAGAATGAATGGGGCCATGTATCGTGAGATTTTGAGTGCAAACCTTCTTCAGCAAGGGCATTGAAGATGAAACCTGGTTGGGTCTTTCAGCATGACAATGATCTCAAGGTCCTGGAGTGGCCTAGCCAGTCTCCAGATCTCAACCCCATAGAAAAACTTTGGAGGGAGTTGATTTGTTTTCTCATTTTGTCTCTCATAGTTTAGGTCTACCTACGATGTCAATAACAGGCCTCTCTCATCTTTCTAAGTGGGAGAACTTGCACAATTGGTGGCTGACTAAATACTTTTTTCCCCCATCATGATTATATATATATATATATATATATATATATTATATATATATATATATATATATATATATATATATTATACATAATATATACAGTTGAAACCAGAAGTTTACATGCACTATGTAAAAAGACACATATAAATGTTTTTCTCACTATCCGACATGTAATCAGAATAAACCTTACCCTTTTTAAGTCAAGTAGGATTACCAAAATGATTTACATTTGTCAAATGCCAGAATAATGAGAGAGAATTGTTTATTACTTTCTGCAAAGTCAAAAGTTTACATACTTTTCATTAGTATTTTGTAACATTGCCCTTAGACTGTATGACTGGGGTCAAACGTTTTGGATATCCTTTCACAAGCTTCTCACAATAATTGGTAGGAATTTTAGCCCATTCCTTCTGATAGAACTGGTGAAACTGAGCCATGTTTGTAGGTCGCCTTGCTTACACCTGCCTATTCAGCTTTGCCCATAAATTTTCAATAGTATTAAAATCAGGACTTTGTGTGGCCATTCCAAAACATTGACTTGGTTATCCTTTGGCAGTATGCTTCGGATCATCACCCAAGCTTTCACTTCTTGGCTGATGTCTTGAGATGTTGCTTCAGTATTGCCCCATAATCTTCTCATAATTTGATCATGATGCCATTTGTGAAGTGCACCAGTCCCTCCTGCAGCAAAACAATCCCACAACATGATGCTGCCACACCTGTGTTTCACAGTTGGGATGTTGTTCTTAGGCTACTAAGCTTTTCCCTTTTTACTCCAAACGTAACGATGGTAATTATGGCCAGACAGTTCAATTTTAGTTTTGTCAGACCACAGGATATGTCTCCAAAAATGTAGGTCTTTGTTCCTGTGTGCATTTTCCAACATTAATCTGGCTTTTATATGTTTCTTTTGGAGCAATGGCTTCTTCCTGGCCGAGTGGCCTTTCAGCCCATGTTGATACAGTACCTGTTTCACTATGTCTTTTTATATAGTGTATGTAAACTTCTGGTTTACAAAATTTGTTTATTTTACCTGTTTACTGAAACATATCCAATTTATAGTTATATAATGGTCATGGACATATGGTCCAGACTTTCAGCCTTCATTTGAGGGTATACACATTAAAGCTGGATGGTTTAGAAGTTTCAGCTCCTTAACATGTGCCACACTGTTTTTAATGGGACCAAAAGTAATTTGACAATTAACTCAAAGGCTGTTTCATGAGCAGGGGTGGGCAATTTCTTCATTATGTCTTTCTCAATTAAACAGAAAAAAGACATTTGCGGTGTGATGCTTGTATTTGGAAGATTATGCTATGAGGAAAACATGCAGTTAAAAAGACCTTTCCATGCAGGTGAAATAAGTCATCCTTAAGTTGTGAAAACAAAAAAAAAAACACATCCAAGAAATTGCAATATTAGGAGTTGCAAAATCTACAGTTTGGTACATCCTAAGAAAGAAAGAAAGAAATCACTGGGGAAGTCATTAAGGCAAAAAGACCTGGGTGCCCACAGAAGACAATAGTGGTGGATGATCACAGAATTATTTCTGTGGTGAAGAGATACCTCTTCACAACAGCGAACCAAGTAAACAACACTCTCCAGGATGTAGGCTTATCAATGTCCAAATCTACCATAAAGAGAAGACTGACTGAAAGTAAATACAGAGGGTTCATTGCACAGAGCAAGCCACTCATAAGCCTTAAGAATAAAAAGGCTAGATTGGAATGTGCTAAAAAAAATCTAAAAAGGCTGGCACAGTTCTGGAAGAACATTCTTTGGACAGATAAAACCAAGATCAAGCTGTACCAGAATGATGGAAAAAGTATGGCGAAGACGTGGTACATCTCATGATCCAAAGCATACCACATCATCCGTAAAACATGACGGAGGCAGTGTGAGGGTTGGGCCTGCAGGTCCCAGGGGAACGGGTTTGGGTTTTTGATGAATACACAGGACAAAGCACCCTGATAAATTCTGAATATTGGGGGAAATACTGTGTGCGAAATCCCCCAAAATGCAGCCAAAAACTGATTGGTCAAAATTTAAAAATACAGATGGACAATGCCCCCAAAACATAAACCCAAAAAACCTAAAAGTTTTTAAAGAAAAGAAGTGGAATATCTTGAATGGCCCAAGTCAGTCACTGATCTCACCCCAACTGAGCATGCTTTCATTTTGTTCACTTCCGACAAAAAGATTCCAAACAACAGCAACGGGGAAAAAACCACTGCGAAAGGCCGGGCAGAGCATTAAAAGGAGGAAAAACGCATCTGGGAGTCCGTGACTTCAAGACTTCGGGCGTCATTGCCAACAAAGGGTTTTCACCTAGAAAAATTTTATTTAAATGGTTTAATTTGTCCGATTACTTTTGAGTCCCTGAAATGAAGGGATTGTGTTTAAAGAATGGTTTAGTTCTTCACATTTTTATGCAATAATTTTGTTCAATCCACTGAAAAAAAAAGCTGAAAAGTTTAAATTTCCCTTGCCCCTGATTCTTTTTCAAAATTCTTTGTGGTAATGTACAGCACCGAAATATACACACACACTTAACACAGTATATATATTAGGGTTGGAGGGATGTATGAGGGTACTGATTTTAGGAGGGTACTGATCTGGAGAAGGGTTGGTGATCAAGTAATTTATTCCAGATTTATGCTCAAGTCAGACAGTAATTTTGTCCTGAGATATGGACAATTGACCTCTACTTCTTAGGGCATGTCCCCACGGCACGGGTTTTCAGCCGGTTTTTAAAGGCGTTGCGGTTTTCAGACCGCCGAAAAAACCTCCAAAAAAATGAGCACAATGGTGCTCTAGGGAAAAAACCCGTGCGCAGTCCCCCACTGCAGGGGTTTTCCGTGGGGTGGTTTTTCCCGCGGTCCGGCCCGCAAAAAAAATTCGATAGCACAATTTTCCGCCCGGCCCGTGGGGACGGCCGCAAAACAGGACATATCCCCCGGCTGGCAAAATACCCCGTTTTTGCCCCGTGCAGGGGGAAGCCCCCAAAGGGTTTTTTTTCCCTTTCCCTGAAAAAAACCTTGGGATAATAGGCTGAAGGAGGATTTCTTCTTTTCTTAGGCAAGGCTTTATTATTTACTAAGACCTCAGGAAACACTTTGGTCTAGGTGGTAAGAACAGTAATACAACAAAGTAACCTAGGGGCAAAAAAGTAGTTTTAGACCTAAACAGGTTCATACTTGGGCCCTAATGTTAGGTTTCAACAAGGACAGACTCCTTTGGATTCTTCTGCATGTTTTTGCCATGAAAATAGTATGTGGTCTTTAAAAAACCCCATTTGAAAACCACATTGTACCAATGTTTTGCAATGTGGTTTTTGACTATATGTTTTTTAAAGATGACACATATGGTTTTAATTGAAAATTTTCATGGAAAAAAACTCACTACAAATCCAAAACATATGAAAGTAAAACATACTGCATGCATTTTAGCCAACTTTTTTTAAAATGTTTTACACACTGCTGCCCATGCAAATACACCTCTTACAATGTTCCTACTTCAAGAGGGACATGATTTTGATGTAGTTTGTAGTCATGATAAAAAAAAAAGGGTTTGGGGCGGTTTTTTTATTGAAGATTGCCAGAAACAGTTGTGACATTTACTCTTGTAAGAAAACACTGAACCCCTGACTTGAGTCACAGTAATTTTGTCACAGTCACAATAATTTTGCCATGAAAAATTTTCAGTAGCCTTTTAAGGGGGTGTTTCCCATTTCTGTGCACACAACTGGCTATTTTGCACTTTTTCTATTTTGCAGTTTTTTTGGTGACGTTTACTATTGATCCCCCTCTCCATTTAAAATTCATGAACCAAACCCACTTTAACCTTTAAAAAATTTTTTTGGCCTATCTGTTGATTGGGGAAATGAGGTATAAAAAATTTATTTCATAGAAAGGATCTTTAAACCAGCATAAAGTTGTAGATCTTTTAAATAACTCAGCAACATAAATATTTTTCAGATACTTTTATTTGTGAACAGAAGGATAAGAGATATTGAAAGGTATCATTTTCAGAAAGAATACTTGATCAACTCCAGGTCAGATTAAACCATATAAAGATCATCTTTGAACTTGCTAATTGTGCAGCCTGGAGACCTGTATGGTTTAAATACTCCTCTTGACTTCTCTTTCTGAAATTAAATGAAAAAAAAGTGCAGTGATGGAAAGCCGCTAGGTTTGTATGTTTGTAAGATGTTGTAAAAACAGAATATGGAAAGAATAACAGTGCTCAATAAACTGTATAGTGCGGTGTCACGGGTGACAAATCTAGAGGACATTTGTACTTGTAATACAAGTCTCCAGCAGCCATAAAAGTCTTCATAAAAGAAAAACAGCATTCAACATCTGAAGACTGTTAGGATATGTTCACACGGCATATTGCAGGGGTATAGCGGAGTGCACTGTGCGCAGCACTATACGCCTGCAATACACCTGTTGCTTCAGAAGTATGTGCTGGCCAGGGTGTACTTCTGAAGCGCTCCCACTAACATTCACTTCTTTCTCCGAGTAAGTATTGTGCACCAGGGAAAATGGGAAGCATTCATAGCTCTCAACCAGAGTGAGGACTTGCCATATTTGCGGGGCGTACTCCAGGCGTATTGCGCCAATTAATACTGAAAATTGCCCTGTAAAAAGCCGGTTGACTAACCCTTTGAATAAAACGGATTATGGAAATATTTTTACAATACTCTTATTTAAATAAATACAGGTTGTATTAGAGGTCCCATAAAATTTTATTGCCAAACTAAAAATGTTTTCAAGGTGTTTATATTTAGGCATTTTTGGACATGAATATTTTGATTCAATCTCACCTACTTGATAAAATCCCCTTTTCTTTTTAAATGGAACTGACTTAGCAGAAAAATGATTTTGGATAATAGATCCTTAGGGTGCAACTAGACTGGAGTGTTTAGACTAATGCCTTGCTTTTCATCTTTTCATCTTTAACCACCAAAAGAAAGTATGAATTTTACTTGAGAAGGATCCTCAAATCAAGGTCTAGAGAATAGTCACCAGTTTGCAGCTAAAAGCAGCCATGACATGAAATAAAAAAGATCAGACACGATAGCCCAGTCAGGCCTGTCTTATTTATTGGGCATACTAAGCAGTCGCCCAGGTTTATTTGAATTTAGGGGTGCAAAGTGGTCAGTGGTAAAGTGGTAATTTTTGTTTTTTTATGTAGCGGCATTATTTTGTAACTGTATAACTTTAATTTAGAGGGATCATACATAGAAAAATGTCTGTTATTTGTATATATTTGGATAAAATGTGTTTTTATATATAAATCCATTTTTATAGATCCTGGCAACTCCACTATTTTGCAAACACACAGAAATTAACCAGCAGCATCTTCAGATGCCAAGAGACAAACACTATATGAATTATTGCATTACTGCTGTATCTAGTATATAAGGAAATATGAGGCTCTTATCGCACTTTCCTAGTCAAAATGGGAGGGCCCTTCCACCAGTGGCATGGTGGCCTCAGTTCAGATAAGTACCTACTCTAAACAAATAATTTCACCTTTCTCAGTTTATTTTCTGGCCTCCATACTTTTCAGATCCTGAAGGTGACAGCTATACTATGTTCTGATTAAAAACAGCCTGAATAGATGTGTGGAGTGTACAACCAAAATGGAGGTTGCTACTGTTTTGGAGCTGTACTGCTGGAAGAAACTGGACATGTTTAAGTGTGCTTGAGGGTGGTTAGATGCATGGCCGTATGTGGTGCCATATTTGGTTATAGTTAGAGGCATTGTCTGTCACAAACAGGCTCTGTTCATAGGTGACGTGTCAAGAGACTCTGGCCACAGTCTGATACGTGACCAATATACGATGTATACATGATCTTCTACACCCCCTAAGGATACATAAGGTCAGCTAGATGCCATTTCACAGACACCCCCTGTCCATGCGGGCACAGGGAGTGAGAGAGGAGAGCCCACACAACTGTCGGTGTGGCACAACACTTGCCCACAACTCTGACTGGCTGAGAAACCCCTTTACATTAACACCAGTGACACAAGACTCCTCCAGCTAGGGAGGCTGCCACCAATTCCTCGTTATAAACCTGGTCCATTAGCGGGATTATATCAGACCAGAAACCAGCCCCGGTAGCGTATAATGTAAAATCGAGAACACAGACATGTGGATTTGTGGATCGAGATAAAAGAGCAGCCTAAGATTAAGTTGAATATTTAATTTCCCTAAGGGCACACTAGACAATACACTATGGTCAAAGGTGCAAATAAAGGGATGGGGTTGCAGACAGTATAAATCAGCTACCTGGTGATTAGGCCTTAGCTCTCTGCAACCATATGGGGAGGCACGTGACGCAAGCGAGTTCCTGGTTCCTCTCAAAAGACAATACCAGTTTCTGCCAGAAACAACCTTTTAACCCTAAGGCTAGGTTCACACGGTGTATTTGCAGGGCGTAATTATGCCCCGCATTTACGCCGTGTTGACGGGGGCGGGAGCAGGGGAGTGAGCGGGGGGCCGGCACTTCGCCAGCCCATTGACTTGCATTACCAGTGGCGCGTATACGCCGCTGGTAATTCACATGTCACTTATCTCCCCGCCCGGCGGATTCGCCGAGCAGCAAGAGGAGGCGTAATCCATAGTTCTCTATGAGAACTGTGGATTACCGTAATGACTGGGCCGTTTTCAGCCCGTAATTTGAGCACTTCGGCGCGTAATTACGGACCGAAATACGGCCCATTTTAAGCCGTGTGAACATGGCCTAACTGGTCACACCCTCTCACAAATCTGGCATGCTTCTCCCCCACCTCCCCTCTTGATTGAAAGAATCTTGAGTGAGGCCTCTTCCTCCTGATCTCACATGACACAGTGATTGACTTGGATCAAATTTAATCCATATTCATCACAATCCTGTGGTTGGGCAAGGCTCAGTGCACTGCTTTGCCCTGGGACCCATAATAATGTTAAGATGGCACTGAATACAGTGTATAACAGGATTGTGGTGACAGCACATAAAAATAATTTATGGAACAAGACTGGAATATGATCACAAGACAGGATACTATTCAAAGGGCAGGTATGTGTTCAGAGGACTAGAATATAGTTATAGGACAAAAAAGACAGAGTTTAGGCACAGGCTAGGAGCAGGAACATGATCCAAAGAAATGCCAAAATCAGAACAATGAGATATAAGGGACTGTGTCCATGAGCATGCTGTGGTCACAACCAGGCTTACCAGTAGCTGGTCAGGTATGGAACCCGGAACAGAAGGAACAGTGTCCAAAAACAGGTCTCTAGCAGAACCTGGAGGTTCTGGGTGCAAGGAAATTGGACCAGGAACTTGGATAAAAAGGAGACCAGTAATAGATCAGGGAACACATTCCAAGAACACCATGGCTAGGGGCAAGGCATGGCAAAAGAGCAAGCTGAGCGAGTACTAGAAGAACAAGGCAAGGTAAAATACAGAAGCAAGCTGGGTCAGAACAAATAGTGACACAGCTGCTGGTAGTAAAATTCTAGAGTGTAGACATCAACCTGGTCAGTAGTAACAAGGAGTCAGAGTCAAGAGTATCACTAGAAGTACCACGTCTAGAGTCTAGTACCAGATATAGAATACAGCCAGGTAGGGCAGGAACAAGAAATCAGGAATAACAAGATGTCAGGATCAGTACTTTAGTATCTCACAAAAGTGAGTACACCCCTCACACATTTGTAAATATCATATTATATCTCTTCCTGGGACAACACTGAAGATATGACACTTTTTTCATATGTAAAATAGTCAGTGTGCGAGTAACAGTAGCTTGGTATGTGGATCCTTTGGGTCACCACGAGAGATGGTGCAGACCACGCCAGTGTAAGGAGCCTCCAAGTATTCACCAGAGCCCACCGCAAGGTGTGATGGCCTTGGCTGCAAGGAACTCCCAGATTGCTAAACATGGTGTGACCGCCATTTTGACAGCCAAAATGCCGGATGTACGACTGCAGTAACAGGCAGAGGTGGGAAGTCATGCAGGTGCAACTGTAGATAAGTAGCAGAGTCCCAGACAGGAAGCAAAATTATGTAACGACAGGTAACAAGAACCAGGACGTCAGTCAACAAAGGTAACCTAACAGCAACTAGAGGTCAGGCTCAATGTAGAAGAATCACCAAACAGCAATGAAATCTAGCTTAAGCTAGGTCACACATGTGCGCAGGAATGCTGGCAGCATATGGAGGCTGAGCAGGAGTGAGGAGAGGTGAGTACACGCTAAGGGGGGGAGGGGTCAGGGGATACAACAGAGACACGGACTTCGGGCACATCTGTGGTCCAAAGCAGAAACTGCGGTATTAACCGTGATAGTATCGCTTGTATAACAGTGCAAATTATGGGTCCTCAAAATACCTCAACACACAGCTATCAATGTCTAAACTGCTGGCAACAAAAGTTAGTACCTCTCTAAGTAAAAATGGAGAAATTGTGCCTAAAGTGTCAATATTTTGTGTGGCCACCATTATTTTCCAGCACTGCCTTAACTCTCTTGGACATGAAATTCACTAGAGCCTCACAGGTTGCCACTGGACAAAAGCACAGAGCTGGTGGATGTTGGAGAGCTTGCACTCCTCCACCTTCCATTTGAGGATGCCCCACAGATGCTCAGTAGGATTTAGGTCTGGAGACATGATTGGCACCTTTACCCTCATTTTCTTTGGCAAGGCAGTGGTCATTTTGGTTGTGTGTTTGGGGTTTCTTACCATATTAGACTACTGCCCTGCGGCCCAGTATTAGAAGGGAAGGGATCTTATCTGCTTGTCTTCAGCAAACTGTTTGTGGGCTTTCTTGTTCATCATCTTTAGAAGAGGCTTCGTTCTGGGACAAAAGCCATGCAGACCAATTTGATGCAGTGTGCAACATATGTTCTGAGCACTGACAGGCTGACCCCAGCACCAACCTTTTAACCTCTAACTACAAGAGGTCTACCTACCAACCTGGGGCCTGCCTTCACATCTGGGTCTCTGTCTGCCTACCTATTAACCTGGGACCTTCCTTTGCCTACCTAACTATCTTGTGCCTTACCTGCCTATCTACCTACCTGAGGATTTGCCTGCTTAAGTTAATTGGTGTTTCTGTACTTTATAGGTGTCCCTGGGCTACTTGGGACTTGTTGGACTATGTTAAACAAAAATGTCTTCAACACTGGTCTAATAAAATCATCAACAATGCAATGTTGTTAGGGAGTTTTTGTTTATATAAAGTGTTTTGTGTTGTTTTGGTATATTTTTTACCATTTTTTTTTCATTGTTAGTAATAGAGATATTTAACGGACATTTCTCTGTTAATGGTGCTGGGGCTTGGTTTCAGTCAGCGGTGTTTTTTGTCACCCCAAAGCTGATACTAACACACTCTCACTATTACACCTGTACCAAAAGTACAAGGAAGAGCTGGGTAACCATCAGAAAATGGTAATAGGAATGTCTGCTTTTGGGGAAGTTGCAGAGGAGTATTTTAGAGTGGTAAGGGCTCAATGTTCACGGACTTTCTCATCCTGATAGTATAATCCTGCATCTGCCAGTTTTATCTTGGCGGTCTGGCCTGGATGGGAAAGAGAAGGAGAAGTGAACAACTCATCAAAGCAGAGGTCAGCTGTGAGTCACTGGATATAACTGCCCTGTAATCACCTATATGTCTGCAAAGCCTATGTACAACTACAGTGACAACTATATTGTCTTTGTATGACTTCGCATACTGATGCTTATTCTGTAATATTGTTTAGTCTTTATGGGCCACATGTATGAAAACTGTCTAGGTCTAAATCTCTCTTTTTTGCCCATAGCAACCAATCAGAGCCTCCTTTAAATTTTCTGGAGCATTATATGAAATGAAAAGAGAACTCTGGTTGCTATGGGTAACAAATAGTTTTAGATCTACACAGTTTTCATACATGTAGCCCTATGTGTGGTCATGTTCTAGAAGTATTATTTGTAATATTATTCTTGGTAGTGAGATTTGATTGGTAGCAGAATGATGGTGATATATGGTGAGGTACTTGCTTCTTGTATTTTTTAGTAACTACATAACTATTATTGAGAGGTGCTGGTAAATGTTCATGGTGGTGGTGGGACATTCAAAAGATTGCTGTGGATCCAGCCCCAAAGCAATGGTTTGAATGGTAGTTGCTTCCTTTGCAGAAGAAAGCTGCTTTTGTAATTTTCAGAGAATGAAATAAAAGTGAGCAAAGGGAAAAAAATAAATTTACTAACTGAAACACACTTGTGATGTTACAGCAGCCTACCTGATGGGAACACACATAATTTTGAAGGAGTTATGTACTATACAAGTCACGAGTTATTGGGAACTAGAGATCGGATGTTAAAGGGATTTATTCTGATTGCCATATTTGGAGTCAGGAAATAATTTTTCCTCTTGTTTGGGAAAATGTTTCACCTTCTCTTGATTAAATATACAATCCTACAGTATTAATGTTTTTTTTACATTTTTAAATGTAGTAAAAAAAATAAAAAAAAAATATCAAGTTGATATCACCATAATTTTACTGATCCACAATAAAATTAACATGTAATTTATAACTTAAACTGAGCTTTATAAAATTTACATCCAGATTTAAATTGTGCCATTGCATTTTTTTCAATTCCACCCCACAAATATATATAGTTTTTATGTTTCTCAATACATTATATGATATATTAAGTGGTACAACTGAAGAATAAAACTTGATCTCAAAAATAATCTGTATTTGGGTTTTTTAAAGGAAAAAAAATTGTAAAAATTTGAATCTTTGAAGGCGAAGATAAATAATAATAATAATAATAATAATAATAATAATAATAAAAAAAAAATAATAATAATAATAATAATAATAATAATAAAAACAAGATTGTCAAAAAAAATTGGGTCAGAAGAGGTTAATACATGTGTAGGCTTAGGTATTTTGTCAGTCAGGGCAGGTTTTTATTATTAGTTGAGCCCCGGGCTGAACAAATAAAATTTAGCTTTTACTATGACCTTATTTTAAAAGAAGGGGTAAAGAAAAACTTAAAGTGTGAGGGATTAATAAGTGATATGAAACAAAGTAATAGAAGAGGAAAAGGAAAAAAAAAAACAGAAGGGTACTTAAGAAATTCGTGATTTTAATGAACCAGTATCTGAAAAACTAATGAGGAATGTCAAGTGTATTGGTCTTTTACTTCATCATGAAGTGTCTTTGAACTGACTTAACTATATATCCACAAGTTTTGTCACGTCCTCATTAGGAACACAATGCAGGTTTACAATGCATAACAAGTAGCTAGAAGCTTCTGTGAGATTTTCAATACTGTAACCTTTCAGAATTATCAATAATCTTCTTCAGCTAATCCTGGGACTGTACTTTATCAATGACACATTAGATAGTGATAGAAAGAGTCAAAACGTAAATTAGATGAGGGCAGGTCCATCCTATGGTTGACAGAAGTACTGCTAAACATAGAATATGTTCAACGGATCATTTTAGATCCTGCTACTAGAAATCCTAAGATCAAGAACATAAGGCACATCTTAGCAATATGCCTTTCGTTTTTGTGGTGGCAAAACCATTTTAACCCCTCCCTAATGATTAATACAAATTTACATTATGATGTCAGGAATGACCTGTGGAAGATGTAGAGGAGCTAAACCAGCTACATAGATGGATGGTGCCAGCTATGTATTACAGCTGATTTTTACCTACAATTGCCAGGACCAGAGATAACAACCAACAACGACCACAGCATCTAAGCTGTTAAGTGGGGGGCCACTCTGTCATCATAATAGTGCCACCACCCACACCCTGCTGCTTAGTCTAATAGATCATTGGTAAATGGACACTACACTGCACAGGCGTGATTACAAGAAGTTACAATTTATGAAGAAACTGGAGTAACACAAATGTTGATAAGAGGTTGATTTATGCAGCCATCTTTCACAACTATAAACTAGTAAGCATAAAGTCATTCAGCCAGTATCTGTATGTACAGATACATAGTCCAAATGAGTATATTAAACATATAGAATACAGTTAAAAGTTAAAAGACAAATAGATGGTTAAAGAAAAGCAATTTGGTAATGTGAAAGGTCTTCCTAAACAAATGTGTTTTCAGGGCACATTTAATACTGTGGATGTTTGAAATTCAGGAATTCATTTGATTGTTATTAGTATCACATTCCAAAGTCTGGCGCAACAAAAGAAAGTATTGGACACAAAAGTGGGAGAATCTGTGCAGGAAGTTAATCTTTGATCATTAGCAAAACATAGAGCACTGGTAGAGTGATAGACTAAGAGAAAGGAGGAAATGTTGTAAAGCTGTGTAGAACTTTGTGGGTAACAGTGATAACTTATTACTTTCTAGGGTATAATGGTCAACCAACACAGTGACTGGTAGAGGGTAGACACAACCACGCAGTGTTTAGACATACATAAGCCTGGCTGTTCCATTAAAGAAAACTGGATAGAACAGCTCATTCCACAGTAAAAGAAAATAAAAAAATGGTGGCGATTTTCTTAAGGTGTAGGTGAAATGAGGATGCAATCAATTTAATATAGGAAGTGAAGGACAGAACTAAATCTAACATGACCTGAAAACTTCAGCCATGCTGTCTAGGTTTTGGTCAGGAATTAAATTTACGGATTCCTGTGCAACGGGTAGAAGCTCTTAACAGTATGATGTTCAGCTCCTTGGGCTGTACCTGTGTAGAACTTTGGTCTATTTTCCAGCTCTTCAATTCCATTTCCTGTTCGCCTAATAAGTTACACTCTTTTCATCACGGATTGGGCAGAATTTTCAAGGCTGACCTTGCACTTCCTTCTTTGTGAGATTATTGTACTCTCAGCCTTTATTCTAGGTCATCTCTATTGCCAATACTGAAACTGTTCTCTTTGTGTACCATCCTCTAGCTTCCAACTGACGATGTCACTTGCCTGCTCCTCAATACTGATACACTGTTATAAAGTGATTTTGGTGCCAACAATGTCTGAATGGTTTTATATTAAGTTTATGGTGCTGGTTAAGGATAGGAGTTTGGTTTTTCCAGATTGACTCTAGTTTCTGAGATATTTAACAATTAATTAATGAACACAACATCTTTGAAAAGCAGTTAGAATTGCAAGAATATTATTATTTTAGTTACAACTATTAAGTAAAATGTCTAACATCATACAAAAAAGAAATTAAAAGTATATAAAATTAACAAAAAAAGTTATGTATTTGATTAATACAATATTAATAAGTTTTGTTAATAATGTCAATGCTTCAAAAACAGCTGTACATGTGAATTCCTTTTATGCGCTTCTTCAGGACGATCATGTTGGTGACTCCAACAGCAGTTTCTGATCATGTATATGTCCCTTCTGCCATGATGTGTACGTCCCATCGGACTTGATATCTCTCCTCCATCACCTTCACCCACATTTTACCCCCCTTGGTTGAACTTGATGGACATGTGCCTTTTTTCAACCATACTAACTATGTAACCTTCATATCCTGGTGGAACGTCTGGCCTTGTTCCTTGCTGAAGTCTCCAAAGTTATCTGGAAATCTCTTTAAATGGCTATGGAGATATGGCATCTTATGCTCATATTAAATCTCAAATTTCTGAAGCAAGCATAATCTTGCACCAATTCTTCATAATTGTCTGCTCTGTGATTGCCCAAGTAGTTCTTCACAATAGAGACAAAGCTCTTGCAAGCCAAAGCGTCAGTGTCATTCATGTATTAGGTAAAATTGGAATTGTTCATGAGTTTACAAATATGAGAACCATCAAAGATGTCAGATTTTAGTTTTTTCATGCTCAGTCCAGGGATTGATCTACAAATGTACTCATTTTGTTCAAAGCCCTAACAAATTGCTTCATTAATCCTAGATGAAAATGAAGCAGTGGGAGATTGATTTTGTTCTTGTCCACCAGCAGCTTGTTGATTATATTCGCAGTGCCAATGACACTTTTGTCCAATAATTTTGCTTTGTCCAGTTGTCCTAGAGACACATGAAGCATGGGCTTTTGTATATCCAGATTGCTGTACAAAGAAAAAGCTCACCATCTTGAGATCAACACAAATCAACCACTGAGGTTCATAATAACAGATTTTCTGTAACACAATTTTTACATTTTCATATTCTTCTTTAAATTCTGTTGAGGGAGCAATGGGAAGAGATGCATAACGGTTACCACTGTGCAAAATAACACATTTCAAGCTTCTAATGGAGCTGTCTTCTGGTTGATATTTTTAGTCTCATTTGAAGTACAATTTCTGGGATTTTATTGCAGTATACACGTTCTTACTCTTGGCTGAAATATAGAAGAAGCCTTTCTTCTCTTGTCCGATACTCTGTAATTTTAACTCCCACTTTTATAAGATTTTGTTCATTAAGTCTAGACTGATTTAAGTCTTGAATCTGGTCATTGAGTTCTTTTTGGCTTAATGGTTGAGATGTCGAAGAGCTCCCCTCAAATTCACTTACACTGCTACTACCTTCCATACACTCCAATCCTTGCATTCTTCAGAGTCTGACTGTGACTGGTCTAGTAGTCTGGTAAACACTTGTATAGAAACGTTACTGCCATGTGGAATAGGTCATCATGTTACTTCCAAATCCTAATAACCCCACCGAACATTCTTGTAACAATTAAAACCTTTAATCATCATGGTGTTTTTTCAATTTTCCCCATACAATTGCCACACTAAAGTTTAAACTTTTCCTTTCACCATTTATCCATTGTCATAGGTGCTCCACTCACATTTTGCAAACCATATGTGGAGCCCAAGACGTATCCTGGTCTCCAAGCTGTACTCCAAAATACGCTAAATATACTCCATGCCCAAAGCGTGTCATATTTCTTCTTTGTTTTTCAACCATGTGCTCTCCACAGATGAAGCAGAATACATCAAGATTATTGATGCAGGCTCTTCTTGATGAGTCATCATTTTTTCATGTATTTCTATACTTATTAAAACAACCACAAAGACTGGGTTTACAAACTTTTACTGTAGCCAACTTCTTTCCTCTACAAATTCATAGTTGAATTCTGGCTTAAAAAAAGTCACTTTTATAGCATTGCAGGACTACAAATTAAAATTCAGAATAATTATATGGGATATTCCATTACCTAATATACTGTTAAAGAGTCGAGAGACAGACCAAAAGCTGTTCCATTTGTTATCACATACAAGTCGCATTGAGGAAATACATTATTTTCATGGTTGTCCATTATCTCAAAAACTAGAGCCAATTCAGCAAAGGTAATGGTATTTTTAAATTCAGCACCCTACAAATACCCTAAATCCATTCAAAAAGTCTTGGCACCTGAGAAAAAGAGTCTTTTGTAGACCTGTATAATGTTCCCTTTTTATACTAATCTCTGACTTCGAACTGACCACACTACCTGCCTGCTCCTCAATACTGTTATTGTCCTATTGGTGTACTGACCTCTAGCTTATTACTGATCATACTTTATGCCTGCCCTTACACTAGTGGTTGTAATAAATATATCCAGACATGCACTGTTATATACAATAGTCATTGTATCGTCACCACTTGCAGTAATGTAAAAATCAAGTTCAGAAAGGTTAGAAAATCATGGATACACCAGAAGTTTACATTTTAGATAAAGAAAATACATGATGTGACAGACAGCTTACAGGCCATAACTGGTGCTTTGTAGAAGCTCCAAGGGTGAAGTCATTTGCAGACATGCATAATTGGGTGTTACCAGCACAAATAGAGTAATGGAAGCCAAATCTGTTGATAGTTTGTGTGGTATGAGCTGTGTAGAGAGAAAAGTAGAGTGAATTTTCAACTGAGCTCTGACGAGCCGCAACAGTATGAGTAAGAGAATAAGTAGAACCAGTACATAATATACTGAACAAGTGTTTAGAGAAGTAGGAAGAAAAAAACAAAAAACAACTAAAGAGAGAGCAGTATCCTTGAGACCAACAGAGTCCAGCATACTGAGTAGAATTTGGGGATCTACAGTGTCAAATACTGAAGAGAGAACCAGAAGAACAAACAGGAATTAGTTGGCATGAAATGATGTCATGTCTTTGGAAGCTTCTGATGATTAGAGACATATCTAACTCAGATGTTGCCAATAAACCTATCAGAAGCTTTCAAAGACATGACATCATCATATAGGCGGCCCAAAATTGTTTAAAGGCATAGCAATCCTAATGTATGTAAACTTTTGACTTTGCAGAAAGTAACGAAAATGTCTTAAATTCTCTCTATCATTATTCTGGCATTTGGCAAATATAAATAATTTCAGTAATCCTAATTAGTAAAGATTATAAAGCACAAGCACAAATATAAGAGAGAGCTGCTGAAAAAATGTCAAGGGATTACTCTGCCTGCTTCCCAAACTTTAATTCCCAATTATACATAAGAACAAATGACACCAGCACTAACTCTTCTATATATCTCCCAACTCAATATAGCCCAATCACAGACCAATTACTAATGTATCTACAGGGTTAATACTCCTACAGGAAAGTCACTGAGACAAAATTAACACACTCTAAAATATCACTAAATCCTTCTTAAAAATCCACAATACAAAGCTTACAAAAAAGATAAAGTGCTGGATCCAATATATCAATAACAAATGGAGAGGGGAAAGATAATCAACGTGTGTCAAACCACACTTACGCACTACATGATAGTGTACTTGTAAATATATGCATGTCACTAAATATTTTTTTTCTACTTCAGCTGGGGAATGTTTCAAGATCTCCTCTTATATTAATTGTAACACTCGTTTTTTTTTATTTATTTGATTACTTGCACCAGTTGTTCAGTGCAATATGTTGGCTGTACTTCAAATAGTATAAAAGAGAGAATTCGTAGGCAGATGTCCAATGTTCATAGAGTAGGATCAGTCAACGTATCTATGGCTTCTTGCCATTTTATAGAACACCATGCAGGTGACATGAAAACATTTACCTTCAGCGGCATTGAGAGAGTGTATAAGCCAACTAGGGGTGGAGACATCAGGAAAAAGCTTCTTTCTCGTGAAGCTTGGTGGATAATCCGCCTCAAAACGACATGATATAATGTTTCATTATTGATGGTTACTTATTATATACAGCATTTTTGTCAATATTTACATCTGTGTCAGTATTATTATTTTGATTCTCCTTTCTTAGTTTACTTGTTTGTTTTTATTTGTATCTTTAATCACATGATATTTTCTTTATAAGGAGGTCTTAACTTGTCTATGTCACATTATGACTAAGGGAACTCCTTACTGAAACGTGTTAGTGTGTTTTTCACTACACAGTATATTCTTTCTATAAGGATTTTAAATGATTTATGAATAAAGCTGCAAGCATTTTTTTTAACTTTGTGAACTTTGGCTGCTGGAGTCTTTTATCTATTTTTGGATTCCTATGGTTACACTTCAGGACCACTCTCAGTGCAACTGTTTTATACCAGTAGGTGAGCTGAAATTTTTCTACTTTTTGAACCTGTTTGCCTAAGTACAGTATTGTTATAGGGTGATCCACCGAGAGGTGGGGCCGCCCTTGTTGGAGTGATTTACCCTCCTATTTTGATAGGGTACAATAGGTTTAAGTATAGGATTACATACAGTGTGTGATTTGACACACGTTGATTATCTTTCCCCTCTCCATTTGTAGTGATATATTGGATCAGCCACTTTATTGTCTTTTATGTAAATTTTGTGTTGTGGATTTTTACGAAGGATTTAGTAAAAGTTATATTTTAGAGTGGGTTAATTTTGCCCAACTCATGACTTTTGGATATAGGATGAACCCCCGCTCTAACTAGTATCCAGTTCAAACCCAAGAATAATTGCACCAACACATTCTCCTTTGGTGTCAAAATGGCCACAGCTTTATTCAAACCATATAAGTACAACAAATATGGAAGGAGTCAGGTGGAGTGCTAGACAATTGTGTGATATTCCCAGCTGTCTGACATGCAGGTCCTTGAAGCTACAAAGATCTAGTGCCTTATATCAATACTCTGACCACCTTACCTCTAGCCGCTTTCCCCACTGGCTCAGAGGTACCATAAGCCACAATTGCCAGTACACAGGAGCCCTGCTGCCCTTTTCCGCTGTCCCGGTGCTCGTCTGCTGTAACTTCTGGGGTCTCTCTTGATGCTGCAGGGCCAGCCCAATGCCGCCCGTGGAGGGCATCCAGCCCACATTGGGACCTCTCCGTACCAAGCCCCATGGACTCCACTGATGCTCTCTCTGCATGTCTGGCGCTGCTCCTGACTGGCAAATTTAACCATTGGCTCGCCGGGACCGCACCCTGTATGAGCCTCACCATAGACGCCAGACCAAACAACGGGGACCATCGCCATGATGAAACCCCAAAATATTATCCACCAACTTCAAGGACCCCCTATCAACCATCTTCAGCAGGGTTAATATATATACAGCACAAAAGAGACTATAGAGTCAGCATGCCCCATGAAATATGTATCAACAGTGGTAAAAGAGAGATCAGGTAAAGACCAGACTCCATGTAGAGGAAGGGGGAGCTGATACCATGTACATAGCAGGGTCACAATATATCCCTGAGATAAAGGTTATATATCGATCACTAAACCATAATACTAAGATGGGAAATAATGCCCTGTACATAACAGCAGGGTCAGTATTCAGTCCTAATGTAGAGTTCATCTGCTGTGATATCACTAATCACAATACTAAGCAGGAGAATAATGCCCTGTACATAGCAGGGTCAGTAGACATTCCTGTGATAGCCTGGGCTCAGTATACAGCACTGTGAGGGTGATCTATTACAGATCTCCAGCCTCTGTATACAGAGGGAGAACTAAGACCCTGCACCCAGCAATAGTTACATCCAGCACAGGGTCAGCATCCAGTGCTGACAGGATTTTACTGTACAGTCACTGCAGCCTCCACACTGAAACCTCCTGTCTGTGAACTCCCTCCTCCACTCAGGCTGCCCTTCTCTCACCAGTATCCACAGTACATGTGGACACAGCTCCAACACAGAGAGCTCAGAACATACAGAACATACAGAACATACAGATACATGCTTACAGATAGTAGGCCACAGCCCAGCCTGCAGTGTGAGGGGGAGGGAGCAGATACATCATGTCCTACATGAATTCCTATGTAATAATACCATACACAATACAGCAGCTTATACTATACTACTGTATCTTGTATGAGGTGAGTGAAACCCCCTCCTGTGTGATGTGAGGTGACCACTGTGCATTGTACTTCCCTGAGGCTGCAGACACATCTTTCCTTGCTTCTTGGTGAGAAGAAAGAGGAAGAAGGAAGTGAAGACCGGAAGTTATATCTATAGCTAAACCACACCCACCTCAGAGTAACTCTTCCCCAGCCACACACTCCTCCCTCTCATAACACAACCCCCTGCTCATAACTATAAACTACACAGGCAGAAGCTTAAGCACAATGCAGGGACTACAAGCTACCCTCTCAAAACCCATCCCCTTTGCTCAAAGTTACTTACAATAAATATACTATGCAAACACTGAAACCATCCGCTTAAATACCTACAGCTATACAGCCCAAAACTACCAGACTATACGGGAGCTCTTGGTTTCCCCCTCCCAAAGTCATGGTCCCCTTTCGCTTAGGGCTTCGGGGGGTTCTGTACAGCAATATTCCGGGCAATAGAATAGCTCAAGAATCACTATTGCTTTAAACAATGATAAGCATTCAAATCGTGGTTAATCCACGATTAGCTCTTCTATCTCAATCAGCTCTGTATATCACTCCAAAAGGTCATTTCAAAATACACATTAAAGCACCAGAGGATTACAAGAACACTTGCCACATACCTAAAAGCACCTTCCGTAAGCTGCATCCGATAGTCGATATCCACAGCTATCCACTTCACTGACAATGAAAGGAACACTTGTGTTTGAATTGACCCAACGCTCTGGCCGCCCGCCTCAGGTCTCTAACACATACAAACTATCTGGCAGGCTAATGTGACATCACCTAGGCTACGGGGGGCCTGTCCAATACAAAACTACCAACGCGTTTCGGAAGAACACACGACTTCGTTCATCAGGGCTGCATTATATTTGACCTAAAACGGGTAAGGTTTATTTTGATTTCGTGTCAGTTAGTGAGAAAAACATGCATATTTGTCTTTTTACATAGTGTATGTAAGCGTTTGGTTTCAACTGTATGTATACACAAAGTAGAAATATAGTTATAACTATATACACCACATATGTAATGAAGATATTTGTTTACTCAAAAAATTGTCATATACAGTACATAAGTTAGGGTATACCACAAGTTCCCTGGAAACATCAGTTTTTAAACATTTTGCAGTTTGGCATGGGGGATACCTAGCTGCTTTTCTCGATATAGGAATGGAAAGGGCTAATATGGCTAGTAGGGCATGAGATTGGAAAAAAGTCTGCTAAGCCAATAGGTCTATTGGATCTTAATCTTTGCAGGGTTTTTGGTTGGCTTAAATCTTAGATATAATTTATTATATCAATGTTGAGGGGCAAGTAGCTACAGATACACAATAATAAATATACACAAGACGGTTATTTTAACAATTGCATGTGTTATTTTAATGTTTGTTTTGTCTATTGATTCGTTTTTAAATATCATTGGTTCACTTACTAACCTGCTGTGTATGGTAGGCTGTATCAAATGAACAATTTTCTACATAATGCTATGAATAAGAACACAAGTTCAAATTAGAAGGTTGTATGAAATGCTCAATTGTGAGTTTTATCTATTGGAAACTACGATAAAGTTGAAAGATGTGTAATCCGGGTGCAGGATTTTGAACTATGTAAGTTTTGCGTAAGTTGCTGACTTCCTATTTCCACACATAAAGAACTTCAATAACCATGGTGTGCTGCCAACATATAAACAGAGTAGTTTCTCAAGTTACAGTGACCTCAGGGAACAATGTTTTTAACATACAACAGTTTTTCATAGGACATTGTATGTTGAGTCTGGTTTCAAGATACAATATCCCAGACAGTGATCCAACTGATTATAAACATTTTGGGCAGCATGTTTAAACGACAAATGTCATGCTCATCATAATAGCATAGAATGCGCCTGATTTACGAACCCACGCTACAGCGGGTCATTAAGCAGGCGCATTCTAGCGCTAAGACGGCATTTCTGGCTCAGGTATACTACTTTCAAAGTGGTATACCTGTTCCAGCAGTAATGCGCCTAGAATTATTATATCGAAGCTATAAATCTGTAGCTTCGTACGGCTCTAGTGCGCCCCACCTCTCGCACGCCCCCCGAAATCAGACGCATTCCAAAGTGCCGCCTGTGCTCTGTAATGTGCCTGATACTGGCGTACCAGAGGCTTTTCGCTATTGTGAATGTTCATACATGCTGCCCTTTATTTGTAAAACATCTGTTTTAGTGAGGTGCATGCAGTTTAGTATTTAAGTCATTGTTTCTGTGGCTTTGAGATCAAAGTGTGCTATAATAGTGCCTTCCTAAAGTCCAGTCCAGTAGTATATGTCTTGTAAAACTCTTTACATGTGCCAGGACGAGCGGCTCCTTAGGGCAATAGGTGAGCAACACATTTTCTTTTTTTTCTTGTTCATTATATGTAAAATGCATGATCTAAAGAAGCCCCTGTCCTGAAAATAAAAAGCAATTTCCAGCAGCTCTTTCTGATGTTATATGTAAGGACTTGCTTTTTCTGTATTAGTTATCTGCTTCATTTTCTTTAATCTGTATTTCTTTAACCTGATATTTTAAAGGCCTCAGAACCAATTACCGGTTCTCCATATAGTTAAAGTTGCAACATACATTGGTTTTAACAATGGTCATCCTGGAATTAATTACTATTGTATGTTGAGGGATTACTGTACTCTTTGATGCTGACATTTTTTTCAGCTTTTGGGGCTAATCCCTTTAAAGGGAACTATTTAGGGCAGGCATCCTAAATCTGCGGCCCTCCAGCTGATGGGAAACTACAATTCCCATGATGTCCACTGCTATAGATTATATAAGTGCATGATGGGAGTTGTAGTTTCCCAACAACTGGAAGGCCGCAGTTTGAGGATGCCTGATTTAGGGCTTGTCTCCACGGTAAGGGTTTTCAATCGGTTTTCAAATCTGAAAACCGTTTGTAAACTGACTGTCAACCTTTTACATTGATTTAAATAGAAAATCTGTTCAGCAGTCCACACTGCATGGATTTTCTACCGGACAGTTTTTTACACCGCTGGCATAACGAAAAACTTACAGCATGTTCATCTTCTGCCCGGTTTTCGTTCAGAACATGAACATGTGGGTGTGAAGGGGGACGATTGAATCCGCAAACCGCAGACAAAAGCCGTCCCCGCCTTCCAAAAAAGGAAAAAATACTGTTCGGAAAATGTGACTGGTATTTTTGTCTTTGCTATTTGAACACACCCTTACTGCCCTAGGTTACACACTACGTATTTCTTCTATTGGTTTAGGTCTTGATTTTTGTAATTGTTAACTTAAGAGAGAGGTATTAAGATTTCTCATCAAAGTAAATATTCTTATTTTACAGCTGTTTATCTTCACTGGAGCTACAGACTATACTGAATAGTATAAGACACTATACATGTAACAACATCAACTATGCTATTAGGTAAACAATATTAATGATAATCTTAGAATAAAAGATCGTTTTTTTAAAAGGACAGCGTCTTAAAAGGCTTACTCGTTATTTTGACAGACAAATCACGTTGTAAACTTTGTTTTTTAATATTTTTTTTTTTATTTTGAGGTCAATGAGCACAACAATTTGAAGCAGCCAGTTAAAAAAGTCAAACCTAATTAAGTAGATTAAGATGAGCAGTGACATTTTCCTGGTCCCAAATGGCAACAAAATATTATTCATAAGACATTTCCTATACAAACAAATCCTAGTAAATAAAACACAAAGTAGTTAGAGGATAAATAGTGTATGTTGTTTAAAATCAGTGACAGAAAACTAATGACAGCAGAAAGTTGTCTTTTCATCTATACAAGTCTTCATGAGTTATTGAATTTTTCATGTCTCATGTCTTCCTATGGACATAAATTAAACAATAATAATGAATACATGTTTTCAAACAACTTAAAGAGCTTACACAGCTAAACAAATTAGTACAAAAATATGGTTAGTGTAGTAAGAGATACAAAAATGTCCAAGTTTTGTCCAGCTAAGCCATTTTGTCCATATTTAACATTCATTTAAGTAGTAATTTGCCATAAATCGTATAATCTAAATCACAGTACAACCTGATCCTGGTGAAAAAGTGGCTACAACCTGAGGAGTCTATGCTTGCACTGATGGTGGAAAATATTGTCCTGGACAAGTAAATCTGCTCGTTGCCGACGAGAATCCAGGGCTGGTTTGGACAAGGCTTCCCCAAGGATGCAGAACAGCTGGTTTACCTGGTTGTAAGGTATAAAACCACTGAGGACCTACTCCAAAATGTTCCTCCTGGATGCTCCAACCCCAGGAACAGCAAGTTAGTTGAGACTTTTGGTAAGACTGTCTTATTTATAAAGTGGGTAAAAAATATCCCAAAGGGATGTGGCTCAGAAAAGAGATAATATGTAAGATAAAAAAAATCCTAAATGGACAGTCCGGTCCAGGCCAGAGTCTTAAGGAGACCAGGGCCACATATTGTGTTGGCAGTGTCACGGACCTGGGCATATTTCTGCAAACTGACCCCTTAAAGTAGAGCCAATGGAGTGTGACTTAGCTAGACACAGGTCCTTATTTGCATGGTCAGTGTGCTCTGCAGATACTTTGTCAGAGACTGATCAGTAAATGTGTCACAAAGATGAAAAATTATCCTGTACCGCGTCTACTGGCGTCTGGGAGTTTGGTTACTTAGGTGTATGATAGACTAATAGATCCTGCATCAGTCACCGGACATTTTATAGGTTTCCTGTGCATCCATATGGACACCATGGAGTACCCTACAGCCATATTGAAGCTAGAGTCTAATTGTGGACTTGCCTCTCACATGATAATTTTGGGATTGCTCAGTTCTGTGATCAAACCTTGGTAAAAGCTAAGAAAAATGTTGAGGTTGTGAATGGGGAGCCTGAAATTCACTTATAGAGTGAAAAGACCAGAGTGCGCATTCTTGGAAGGTTTTTTCTGGGCAGGGGTACATACTGACATAAAGTGGTACTGAGTCCTGCACTGAATGTCAGCTAATGGCTCATATGCCACATTACCAAAGTCCCCTGGTTCTGCTACCCATCATAGAGGTATCATTCAAGAGTATTGCAATGTAGCTAGTAAAATCTGCCAGGGGTCATTGGTATATATTGGTGGTGTTATATCATGCCACCGGGTACCCTGAGGTTGTTCCTTTGTAGAATACCTCCTCAAAAGTTATTGCCAAAGAGCTGTTTAATATGTTTTCCCATATTAGCATTCCAAAAGAGATCCTTATCGATCAAGAAACCCCTTTCATGTTAAATGTTACTAAGGAGTTGTGTAAATTGCTGAACATTAAGCACTTGCACACATCTATATATCACCCCCAAACAGACAGTCTTGTTGAGAGACAGAGCAAAAAGTTAAGGAATATGTTAAAGCTGGCAGTTAGTAAGGATGGAAAGAACTGGAACTGTTTTCTGCCATATTTTAAGTTTTCAGTCTGTGAACTCGTCCACAGGTCTGTGATCATGCCAATAGTTAAGAAGCATTTAAAAGAGGCCCAGGAGATCCACAGCTGGGTATAAAACAGATCCACCGAGGTGAGGAGCTTTAATCTGGAAGCAAGTGTTGGTGCCCACAATAGAGGTAAGTTTCTGGAAAAATTGCAAGGGCTCTATGAAATAATTGAAAAGGTGGGTAGGTAAAAATAAAGTTTTCCAGCCTGGCAAAAGGAAGCCAGAACAGATATATCATATAAATTTCATTTAACCATGGAAAGACAGAGAGGCGCTGACAGCTGTGATCACTTCCCATAGTATTACCCCAGATGGGTATGTATCAGAGTTCTTGTATAAATTCCCAGACACAGGAGACCCTGAAATTCATACAGAGAAATAATTATGTATTTTCTGAGTTACCAGAGTGTACTAAAGTCACAAAACATGACATTGTCACAGAGACTGGGGTAAGGTTCTATTTAAAACCTTACCCTGTTCCAGAAGCCTTATCCTACGAGGTCAGGAAAATGGTGGACGTTTTGGCAACTGAGGAGTTGAAAAGTGAGTGGTCAAGTCCAATTGTGCTCATCCAAAACCTATACGGTTCACTACGCTTCTGTAACGATTTCCAGAGGCTGAATGCAGTCTCAAAATTTGACGCATACCCAATGCCAAGGGTTGACAATTAATTGAGTGACTTGGACATGCCAGATATTTTCTCTTCCTTGGACCTTAATAAAGGCTACTGGCAAGTTCCTCCTACAGACAGGGCCAAGGAAAATACGGCCTTTGCTACACCAAATGGTCTGTTCCAGTATGTCTGTCTACCTTTTGGCTTGCGTGAAGCTCCATCTACCGTTCAAAGGTTAATGGATATCATCCTCAAACCCCACTGTCATTATGTATCACCATACATAAGTACAGACAGTGCTTCATTCTTGTAGAGAAGTAGAGTTAACAACAAACTCTAAGAAGTGTGCCTTAGGTCTAGAGGAAGCACGGTACCTGGGGTATATAATAGGTATATAATAGGTAGGGGTGTTATAAAACCTCGGGTCTAGAGATAAGCGAGCAGTAAAAAGTTCTAGTTCATTTAGAACCTCAAACTTTAGTGTGTTCAGTTCGAGGATCTATTTGAACTAGAACTCGAACCCCATTAAAGTCAATGGGAGAAGATGTTTGGGTTAATTTTTATACCTATACAGATGAAGAGAAGCTGGAATTAACATCCATAACAGTAAACAACTTAGTGAAGAAAATTTGGCTCTAAGAGTGACAGAAAAAAAATTGAGAGGCTAAAATACTTAATTCCTTTCAATGGCTAACTGAAAAGATGAGGACCGCTTGCAAGCAGGGCTGTAGCTATAGGAGGTGCAGCGGTGGCAGCTGCTATGGGGCCCTGCATACCGAGGGGGCCCAAAAGGCCCTTTGACATATAGGAGATTTGGAGACGGTGTGTTATACAATTACTGAACCCCCAAACCTGCGAAAACAGAACTTTTGGACACTAAGTATGATTTAGCAAATCCAAGCACTCTGTATAATATATATCCATGTATATGAGAGTTAGGTGTTATGTGAGCCTGCACAAATAACAACTTCTGCAGCCAGCAATACCAAAATCCCTAACTATTTATGTCTATGGAGAAGAAAATACTATCTAACTAACTAAGAGCAGTCTGTACAGTACAGAGAGTGAGCTGAAAATGGCGTTTACAAGGCAATACAGTGAAATGCATATAATATGGTCATGTGATTTTACCACCAT